>PITA01027029.1:0-21664 GCA_004023965.1 Spilogale gracilis | reverse complement strand
TTTTTTTTTTTTTAAAGATTTTATTTGTTTGACAGAGAGAAACACAGCCAGAGAGGGAACACAAGCAGGGGGAGCGAGAGAGGGAGAAGCAGGCTTCCCGCCGAGCAGGAAGCCCGATGTGGGGCTCGATCCCGGATCTCCGGTATCATGACCTGAGCCGAAGGCAGTGGCCTAACCAACTGAGCCACCCAGGCGTCCCTTTTTTCAACTTTTTAAAAAAAGATTTATTTATTTATTTGAGAAAGAAAAACAGTGTGAGTAGGGGGAGGGTCAGAGGGAGACGCAGAGATAGAATCTCTAGTAGGCTCCTCGTTAAGAGAGGAGTCTGATGCAGGGCTCCATCTCAAGACCCAAGATCATGACCTGAGGACACTCAATTGACTGAGCCACCCAGGCGCTCCCGTTACGCAGTACAGCTTAACTTTATATGTGGTATGTAAGTATATCTCAGTATAACTGAAAGAAAAAAAATAATTAAATGCCATTTCTGGCATATGCTAAACACATAGTGAATGCCATGAGGGGTGGTCCCAGCCACCCCCAAATCTATTTGCTGCCCTGTGAGCCAGCAGTAAGGCTACGATGGCTTCAGTGGTCTGGCTCTACGGTGCTAGTCCTAGGGGAAAGCCCAGGAGTGTGTTTTGTTTTTGAGTGGGAGGGGGCAGGTATAAGAATGATGATAGCTTGTTTAGGATCTCTGCTTCATTGAACCACACCCAAGAGGAATTTTAGGACGCATTCCAAAATGGAAATATACAGAACTTTCCAGCCAACCACAGTCCAACCACATTTAGGGTAATGAAGAGTATATTCATCTCATCTGCATTATAAACCCACTCTGGTCCTTTTCTGAAAGCAAATGATAACATTTCTACCAATTTATATTGATAATCTGGTTTTTTCAGCTAACACTATAATGTTAATGTATTAATGTATACCTCCCCTACCTTTCAAATGTCTTAAAATTGCCAAGAATAATCATCTCTTTGTAAATCACACAGGGCAAGTTTTGATACAATCAAAGATGTAATTTCATTATCAGACAGAACTTGGAAAACTTTCTTGTGGACAGAAAATCTTTTCATTGGATAACAGAAATAATGGCCCTAAAATGGCTTTCCCCCAAAATGAAAATAATATGTAATATATTATTTACAGAGAAAGAAAATGTTACAGGGTAATCATTCTCTGGGTTATTTATGCTATGGGATTAAAGATAACTCCTCAAAGTACTTTAAAACAGCAAAATTATTAAGACTATAATAACTTTATAATAAAAGCTCATATGTCCAATTATGACATGTGGTTTTCATAGAGAAAACCAATTAAAGACAGATGTGCCTTTTTATTTTTAAAAATATTTTATTTATTTATTTGACAGAAAGAAACCCAGCTAGAGCGGGAACACAAGCAGGGGGGTGAGAGAGAGAGAAGCAGGTTTCCCGCCAAGCAGGGAGCCCGATACGGGGCTGGATCCCAGGTCTCCAGGATCATGACCTGAGCCGAAGGCAGTCGCTTAACCAACTGAGCCACCCAGGCGCCCCAAGACAGATGTGCCTTAAGTACTTTTTGGAATGCCGGCGCATAATGGGTGGTAACAATAGTCAGCCGTCATGCTGCCACTGATTATAAGACACACATACATTCACACACACACACTGTGAGGAACCTTTCTTACGTGGGACCTAAACACAGAATCTTATCTGGTGATAGGTCTAGAACAACTTCCATAGCAATGCTGGCATTAGAAGGCAGAAGGGATATTGTCTTACATCTTAATTTGTTCCTACCAAGCTTTTGCTCTATGCAGAACAGCCCTGGGGAAGGGTGGGGCTTTGTCCTGCACGGGGAAAGCAGCATGGTATGATAAACAGTTCCTGTTTTTTAAATCAGGAATGCTGATTCATGAGACTGCTTCTTCCACTGAGCAGAGCTATGTCTTTAGTACAAACCAGGTACTGCCTGGGGTCTGGTTTGCTCCTCTACAAGGTAAGGGACTGCCCCATGGCTACTTGTGGTTCTCCATGGAAGTCTATCTTATAGAAGGCTATGGAATCACTGGCTTTCTACATCTTCCTATGGAACTGGTTTTAAAATATGCCTGCAAATTCTTTGACACCCTTCCCTTTGAAAGGTGGAATCTACTTTTCCTCCCTGGAATGACCTGACGGGACATTCATGGCTAGATCATTAAGAGCGATACTGTCTTTCTCTCACTCATTCTCCTGGCTCTCTCCCACTCTGTCCTGGAGGAGAACACTTTTGGATCCCTGAGCAACCACGTAAGATATCCAACTACTCTGAAACCACCATGCGAGAGAAAACCACATAAAGAAGTCCCATAAAAACTAGTTAAGTCTTACAACCAAGGTGACTGCATATGAGTAAAGAAGACTTTGAGATTATGCCAGCCCCAGATACATTTATGCCAAACGTATCTCAGAGGATACGTTTAACTGGAATTACTAAACTCAGCCCTTCCTGAATCCCTGATCTGAACCAGTAAGAGATATGAAATAAAGACTGTTGTTTTAAGCCACTAATTATTGGGGTGATTTGTTACGCAGCTACAGCAGTTGGAAGAGGAGCTCTGGTGGAATTAAAATGAGAGGTAAAAAAAAAAAAAATGCCACCCAAGGTCCAACAAGGACATCTCCAGCATCCACCAGAAGCTCAGGAAAAAAAGACTCGGAAGTCTTCAAGAATGATGAAGGTAGTTATAATTTGCCAATAAATGCCACACAAAGCAACACTAGAATAATCAGCTCTTTATTTCCCATGACCTCTTCATTTTCAAATGTCTGTGAACATTTTCCCACATTCCTGGTTAAGAGAAATAGTAAGTATGACCCTAAGTGGGAGCGCCTGGGTGGCTTATGTGGTTGGGCCTCTAACTCTTAGTTTCAGCTCAGGTCGTGGTCTTGGGGTTGTGGAACTGAGCCCCATGCTGGGCTCTGGGCTCAGCGGGGAGTCTGCTTAAAGATTCTCTCCCTCTGCACCACCCCCTACTTGTGTGCACACACTCACTCTCTCTCTCAAATAAAGAAATAAATCGTAAAAGAAAAAAAAAAAGAAAAAAAAAAAGAAATGACCCTATGTGGAACCACTTCAATCTACCAGCAAGACCAAAGGTAAAGGAAACTGGCGGGACATCATTCAGTCATTTCCATGCAGGAACCGATACAATTGCCTGCTGGCCTTCTGCCTCGTGCCTTCCATCATAGACTGCAGCCAATAAAGCGCAAGAGTTTTCCCAAGTACACTTCCCATTAACTCTGAAAAATAGGACTACTCCTTCGAAAGGCACAAGGAAAGGAGCTGGAGTCCACTTAGAAAGGTGGCCCCTACCACTGGCCAAAGGTAGAGGGTTTGGGATACCCCACGTATCCTGGTGAAGCAAATCCAAGGGTGATGCTCAGGAGATGATAAATGGTGGCCTGGAGGCAGGATTTAACCACAAACCCATGTTTTTTCTTCCTGGCACACTCAGTGTTTCCAAAATAGAAAATCTCACATAAAATCTAGATTTCTAGTTTCTCTGGAAGCCCTGGACTTCAGTCCTGAGTATGAATTACCACCTGATCTCCATCCCTGGAGCTGATAAGCTCTCCTCCCGTTAGACAGAGCATGCCCTTTTTGACACAATCCCCCCACTTCCCTGTTGCTCTAGACATGGGCTCACTTCACTTGTTCAACTTTACATTTCTGTCCTCGTGGTCACTGAAGTTCATGTCTGGTGACCTACACCAATAGAAGGGCTTCTGACTTCAAACCTCCAGATGATTTTTCGTAAGTATAGGTTTGAAATTTTTGGTGATTTGGAAATTCCAATAAATTCTGCTGCTGTGCCCTTGCCAATTTGTTTGCAAATTGTGTTTGTCATGGCCGCATGACAAATATGCGGCCATGACAAACACATCCCTAATGGTTATGTAAGTCCTCTTACAGCACTGTTATTGAATATTAAGGTGATCAGTGTGACCTTGGAAAAAACACTGAGTGTATCTGATACATCCAAATTATCTTTAAAATACAAACTGTCCATACAGCAGTCAAATAATCCAAGTACAAATTAATACAGAAAAGAAGCAACTGCCAGTCAGCTATGGGATGTGGATGGACAGAAACAGAACAAGGCCTACATATTGTAAAGTAAGACCACTGAATTACTTCAAGGCAATTTCTAGGGAGGACTTCATTAGGCGATGAGGGCATTTGTGAGAGATTAAGACCAGCATGTGCAGTGTTGGGGGGGGTTGTTAGAGAAAACAAAAGAAGACAGAACAACTCACCAGTTCCAGACATTGTCTATGGCCATAGGCAGCAGCGTAATGAATGCTATTGTAGCCTTCCTTGTCCCGGATGGATGGATTTGCATCATTTTGAAGCAGAAACTCTAGGCATCTGTAAGTATAAAAACGAGGTGTTATTTTAGAAAACATCTCTAAACCAAAAGCAATAATTAAAGTGACTATTTTCCTATGATGAATGTTCCACAAAGCACTTTGTGAATTTAAGTGTTTCTTTGAAAATCCTCTGGCAGTGAGGGTTTATGTACCGGAAGTCTTATATGTGTGGGTGTTTCCATCTTCATTTCAGCTTAAAATAGCCATTCTAGAATTCAGGAAAGGCTTTAGGAACAAGAGGGTGGTTAAGTTTATTGAAGGTGGGAAGAAATTATCCATGATTATCCCCTCCCCACTGAGTTGTTTTAATGTCATTATCAACATTGCATATTTATCCAACACAAGGTTCATGTCTGGACTTAGTTCTGTTAAAATAATCCATTTGTCCCTTCCTGCATTGATAACAGAATGTTTGTTTTTGTTTTGTTTTTCATAGTTGACGTACAATGTTATATTAGTTTCCAGTGTACAACACAGTGATTTCAGAATTCTATACATTACACAATGCTCACCACTCTAAGTGTAGTCACTTTCTGTCACCACACAATGTTATTACAGTATTACCACAGTATTCCCTTTTCATCTCCATGATTTATGTACCTTACAACTGGAAACCCGGCCGTCTAAAGCCCTTTACCTATTTTGTCCATCCCTCCACCATTTCCCTTCCAGTTTGTTCTCTATACTTATGAGTCTGTGTTTGGTTTTGTTTGTACATTTGTTTTATTTTTTAGATTCTACACATAAGTGAAATCTTATATTTGTCTTTGACCTATTTCACTTAGCATAATAAAGAATTATTTTTTCCATTTTACTTTATTTTTTATAATAATTTATTTTTCCAATGTTCCAAGATTCATTGTTTATGCCCCACACCCAGTGCTCCAGGCAATACGTTCCCTCAGTACCCACCACAGGCTCACCCATCCCCCCCTCCCCCTGCTCTCCAAGACCCTCAGTTTGTTTCTGAGTCCAAAGTCTCTCATGTTTGGTGTCCCTCTCTGATTTACTCCAATTCATATTTCCTTTCCTTCTCTTACTGTCTTCCATGTATTTTTTTAAATTAAGTTAGTCACCACACAGTACTTTATTATTTTTTGATGTAATGTTCCATGATTCATCATTTGCATATAAAGCCCAATGTATAGAACCTGTCTGTCATCAAGATTACTGAATAGGGGCACCTTGTGGCTCAGCAGGTTAAGCAAAGTTAAGCTTCTGCCTTTGGCTCAGGTCATGATCCCAGAGTCCTAGGATTGAGCCCCACACTGAGCTCGCTGTTCGGAGGGGAACCTGTTTCTCCTTCTCCTCCCAGGTTGTGCTCTCTGTTGTGACCTCTGTCTCTCTCTTTCAAATAGATAAATAAAATCATAAAAAAAAAAAGATTCCTGAATAACGAGTTTTAGAGCTCCACATTCAAAAGATGAAGTCTCAAATTTAACAAAGAAGTGGTCAGTCCATTGTAACAAAAGAGGGAGGTATACTTTGAATCTTGCTTTTGGAGACTCTATCATCAATCAAAAGCTAGAAAATGAAAGCTAGAAAGAATAAGAAAATAACAACAAGAAAAGAACTTAAGAATAGCCCAAACAATAAAAAGATTAAAGGAATGGACAAACATTTAAAAAATATAAAGGATTAAAAAATATATATATAAAGGATTAATTCTGTAACCGGGTTTGAAGATAGAGTCTTAAATTGCATCATTATGTATAGACTAGAATAAAATAATAAATAATAAGCTTAAAAAGCCTTTTCTGACAGAGTTGTAATTTTTCTGAAAAAGCCAAAATCTTTGGAGATTGGAGGGAGGAGCTCCACCTTTGCTGAAATGCCTCCAACTCCAGGACAGCTCCAGACGTGTATGGTGTCCTGCAGGTCAAAAAAAGGGAATAACTAGGCAGGAGCCCCACTCCATAATTTCAGTTCTCTATCTGTGGCATTGGGACAAATACGTCCTTTACAAGGTCAAATTTTTATAGTTTACTCAAACATTTTATTTTTGGTTTTGTTTTTATTTATTTTTTAAGTTTTTATTTTAATTCGAATTAATTCATATACAGTGCCATATTAGTTTCAGGTGTGCCATACAGTGATTCCACACTTCCATACACCATCCTGTGACTCAAACACTTTAAAATGACACTCACCTACCTTTTGGCATAAACCAAAAGGAGTAAATAAATCACACATAAACACAATTAAAACACATTTTAATTTCTAGAAAAACTGATGAAAGACATGTTTTTTTTTAAACCAAATAGCTACGTGTCATGTGATTTATCCGTAAAATGCTCCATAATAAATCAAACTAATATTGGAGTTCTGATATCATGCAGGCCTTGGTAACTTGCACCTTAAAAGGAAGTTTTTTTTTTTTTTTTTTTTTTTGTAAGTAAATCCCATGGACAGGATCCCAGGTCTGACTCATTTTAAGCAGCATTCAGCTTCTGAAATAAAATCATTCAGTAGGAACAGCATTCTAGCAGACACAAAATCTCCAGCTTCTGAAAGAACTACATTCTAAAAATCAGTTGGCGAATTAAATCCATAATTTGGAAAACAGTTGCACTTGCTTCCAAAGAGTTATTGACCCCAGGACAGAGCTGAGCTATACTCCCAATAGCACTCTTAGAAAAAAAACAACAATAATATAGAATTTGAATATTCTCCATATCATTTCTAAGGGGAAATACATTCCAGTTTTAACTTGAGATGTTTGTCTTTTCTCCTCCCACGCCATGGCTACCAATTTTGGGACTAAAGCTGCAAAATCAAGACATGCACTTTAAATTAGGAATGCATTTGGATGAGAGGCATAGCCTCTCTGCATGAAGGCACTCTCAGGCAAGCCGATTCCCTGCCTTCTCTGCTTGTCCTTTTTCCTTCTCCACCGGCTATTTTTTTTTTAAGATTTTATTTATTTATTTGAGAGAGAGAGAAGCACAAGCAGGGGGAATGGGAGAGGGAGAAGCCAGAGAGAGGCAGGTGGGATGAGGTGGGGCAGGGAGCTGCTTGCCAGCAGGTGTGTATGTGCTGGGGGAGGACAGGCACACCCAGTGTGTTTCACACTGGAATCTCAAAACATTTCTTTCTAGAACCTGCTAAGTAGTTACCCCCAGGTCATTAAAGGAGAGCCTAGGATCCCGAGAGGAGGCTTAATATGTCCTCTGAGGCCTCTGATACATGGGGGGGGGGGGCAAATACAATATTAGACACCTACTCCTAGAAGCTACTGACCCATCACGGTGACTGTCTCAGTAAAGGCTCCAATTTTAGAAAGAGTTCTTATGTGAAAATAGCATAACTGAAGGATATATGAAAAGAATCATTTATTCTTTGCTAAAGGCAATCCCATACCACTTCTTCAAGATCCCAAGTAAAGTACCAAAAGAGTAAGGCTGGCCTACGTAGCAACCTAGAAAAGCAGACGAGCATCAGTGACCACATCTTGTGCTTTAAGCTGAGCAGAAACTTACAATGCAGCTTCCTTTTCCTTCAGCTCTCTGGCTCTTTCAAGTTCTTCCGAATTTTCATGGGCGTTTCCTAACATAGTCTTACTTCTCAGCATAAGGGAAAGAAAAAAAAATTAAAATTATTTGCTTTCCTGGCAAAGTTGCTAATGATTTTGATACAACCTATATCTCCATGACTTTTCCCGCAACCCCAAAGAAGTAAGCACTACTGATTTTTTCAATGAGGACATTCGTGGTTCTCTTAAAGGCCATCCAGTAAATCTATTCTCTTCTACAGAACCCAACTGAGAACATGGCTTTCCTTGAACTTCTACCCAGGAATCAGTGAGTAAGACATCAAGTTGTCCGCCCTTCTATAAAAATATCCTAAACTCCCCAAGTAAATAGGAGGTGATGGAGCTTAAACTTCTCTGACTCCTACCACATTCCTTGCTGCCTTCTTGTCAGTTCAGCATCGCTTCTATCCAGAAATGGGGTTCCAGTCATCCCTCAACTGCCAGGGCAACTCTTTATCACCTAGGACTCCTTTTTATAGCTCTTAACACATGAAGTGTACTTGTTCCCTCATCCTATTCTAAGTGAACAGCACAGAGCCTGCTATGGAGTAGATGTTCAATAAATGTTTGTTGAATTAACAACTTGCCTAGCTATGAGATCCTGAGGGCAGCTACATTAGACTTGCCAACAGTATATAATATGAAGAGAAATATGAACAGTGATTTCCAAACTGGAAATACAGATCATAATCCATTATGGAATTGTAAATCAGTTTAGTGGGCTGCAGTATATTGTTGCTTTTAAAAAAAATAAAGAAAATATCAGAATGCATCATACATAATAAAGGTAAATATGGTCTTATGAAACTTTTGCTGCCTTTTTGCATATATATTTAAAACATACCTATTTGAGTATGTATGCTGGGTCATGATGTAAAAATATATTTCTTATTGTGGGTCACTGTAAAATATTTGAAAGCCACTGTTGTACAAGAAAAGAATTTAGTGAGGACCCAGAATCAATTCCATAGCACAGCGCGGCAAGTAAGTCAACAGTTCTCCAAACAGGGCCACCAAAAGCATTCCTAAGGAGAGGCCCTGGTCCTCAAATCTTTGAGAACAATCTCATATGCTGTAGGCAGGCACCTCTCCCCCCCTTTCCCTGAACTGGTTCATTTATTTCTGTTTTCAATTCCTAGGCACCTAGACTCCAAACATGTGCAGGGCATCCGACTTCCTCTCCTTCAGCTGCTGAAAGAGCATTCGTGCCCAGTTCGGAACAACAGTGCTGATTTTGCACACCGACACTGTGTTTGAAGGCCGCTGGGCTTATATATAGACAGATACTTCTGCCATATGACGAATCTATTAGCAAATGTTAAGTCTGAGGGCAAATGAAGCATTTAAATGGTGATGGTGAAAACTGTAGGGTATGACAAAATAAATTACAACCATTGTGAATGAAATGAAAACCTGGGCTTGACAGCCCCACTTGGCATTCAACCCAAAGACCGGAGAAGAGAAACAATGGGGCAGTGACACGTAATAATCAAACATAAAGAGAGCAGAATGGGAAAATCGGGGTTAGGGATGAGGCAATTCTAATTCCTCTGGGTTTGGATGAGACAGATTCTTCATTCACAGTTTTCAGGGGGCAGCATGAAGAAAACTTAGCAAACCCTCCTCCTCCCCAGTCATACCCCCAAAGGAAATTGAACAAGGCTCTTTTTACTTTCTATCCATGTCTGATGCAGCAGCATAGTGCAAAGCTGTCCGGCCCCAGTCATCTGTTTCATTAACGTTGGCCCCTGTGTTCACTAATGTCTCCATACAGTGGAAATGACAATTTGCAGCTGCATAGTGCAAAGGTGTCCTGTAACAGACAGCAATTTATTACTTCATTCATCGGAAAAACAGACCACCCTACCCTCCTCCCCGATCATCAGCATGAGTGTGAGTGTTGACAGCAGTATTCCTAGGAGTGGGGAAAGCTCTTCAGCTCTCAGAATGTGGAGGCCGAGGGATATACCTTCCTTTGACTTTATAAGTTGGAGTTGAGGCTACAAAGACAGTGGCCTCAGACAAGGACACCTACCTGGGGACCTATCCTTTCTTTCCATTCCCAGTGCCTGTCCCAGTGCAGATCTACACTAGTGCTCTTTCGCTGAAATACCATCCCTATTGGCCTCCTTAGCTCTAATCAAACTTCCACCTAATGTCTAGTTGGTATGAGTGAAGAACTAGATTTTCCAAGGTCCAACACCCACATACAACACCCTGTTCTAAAACCGTCTGCTCTCTCTACTGAGCAAAGCCTTGATTCCTTAGTCTAAAATCAAAGACCTTTCCAAGCTGGGCCGAAAACTACCTTCATAAAGTTTCTCCCTCCCCCATAAGAACCCACCACTGTGTCCAGGTGGGTCACTGAAGTTTGTCCAATCATGTCCACATCTCCCCTACCTCTCCTCATGTTGTTTTCTTCCCTGGAACGTCCTCTTCTGAATTGCTTCCACCCATCAAAACCCCAAAGCTTCTTAAGTTCCAGAAGTTCTCTTTCCCTTTTATCTGAGATTGTGCAGCCCCTGTCTGGGTCCCTCTTGAGGTCTCATATTATATTGCCTTGACTTTAGCTCTTGGTATTGTCTCACCTTCCTCATTAAACTATAAGCCCCTTGGGGGTAGGGATATAGATTAATGGGAAGAACAATATTTAAGGAATCAGAAGCCCTGGGTTCTCATCCGGACAGATCTATAAGCTGGACCAAACCACATCTCCTCTCTGGGTTTGGGCTTCCTCATCCTTACTTCCATAATGACCCATGAGCAGCTGCCCTCTAACATTTTGTCTAGGTCAAAAATTCCTGGAATTTTACATACACATGTAAATTTATTACAGGGATAACTCATTTAGTTTCTCTGAGCTCAATTTCTTCATCTACTAAAAAGGACAGGAAGCACCCACATTTATGCCACAGAATTATTTTGAAAAACCAAGTGGGTAACATATAGGAAATACATGTGCCTTGCCAAGAGTAAGGCACTGCAGAAACATGAATTCCCTAGCCCATAGTTAGGGAATAATAATAAAGCCCATAGTTATGGAATACTAGAAATAAAATAACCTTATCTGAAGAAATATTTATTAATTTTCAAGTGCCACTCTTTCACATTTTACAGTCAATGTATGGGCTTTTTTACTCGTTGACTTTCTCCTCTTTCATAAAAAAAAAATAGGTATAAAGTATAAACATTTACATAATGGACCGTTGTGTTTTCATTAATTAGACTGAAAACTATTAGGTATCAACCGCGTGGCACAGCCCATAGGTAAAGAGAAAATGAGACCCAGTCCTGGTGTTCAGGCGCACCACCATCAAGTGAGGAGAAAGATGGAGGAGCCAGCGCCCATGAGAACAGTGTGATGTGGGCTCCGGTTGTAGAGTAGGGAAGGTCCCAGGGGAACAGAGAGGAGGGGCACCCCTGTGAGCAGGGGCAGGAGTGGTACCTGACAGAAATCTGGAAGAGTGGGTAGGCGTTAGCCTAGGTAGGTTGGTAAGAGAAGAAATCTGTTGCAATTCCAGAGCCAGAGGACACATGGAGGGGAGGGGTTCAGAGATACTATGAGGAAAAACTAGAAGAAGACAAGACACAGTTGGCTCTTCTGAACAGAAGCTATGAAAGGGGATGCCTGCCTTGGGGCTTACGGCTGCTTCATGGGTGTTTCGCTACAAAAAGGGTTTTCCTTCTCAGGATGGAATATCCCCAGCTAGCTTCCCTGTTTATCATTTCACTATAACACAATTTCCAGATGGACTGCTCCCCACCACTGTTACTGAGGCACTGAAGCAGAATTCCCTGTTTACATACCTCCCACACTTGTCCTTTTTATGGAAATCTGCTCCGCTGCTCTGCAAGAGTTTTATACATTCCACATTACTAGAAAGACAGGGAAAACATCATTAAGATGGTAGAGATCAATTGCTGGGCTATCTTCAGAAAGAGCTGTTTTTGGCCAAGTGCAGGCCAAGATGAAATGATAGCTCCAGCTTTAAATTCTGCTAATGCAAACCAACCTGAACATCTTAGACAAATGCAATATTGCAAGGATCTAAAGTTCCTGAAATCCCTTTTTCCAAGCTAATAAATCAATGCATTAAAGAGCTTGAAGGAACATTTTCAATTTCGTGACCGAAGTATTTAATGATTATTACATGGTTAAATCTTTTAGTGATGGTTTCATCATATAGCCTAAGATTCTCTTTCAAAACCGCCAAGAGTTTAGGAAACAACCCCTTACACCTATGATAATTTCATGTCACCTCTAAACAATGAGCCAGAATGGAGAAGCATTACCTTTTATCACAGGAGAATGAATTCACCGTGATAATCATTTTCAACCGAGACTCTCCATAATGGGAAATAAAACAGCTGCATTTCCCTGTCTTTGTAATATAGGTAAATAAACGTGCAAAAAATAAAAGACGAAAAGTGATGTAATGGAGCATAATGATCTTCCAAAGCTTCTTTGTCACTCACAGAAGCAATAAATCATGTTTAGTAGAGATAAAGGACCCACTGAAGTGAATTTTCCTATTGAAGGACATGTCGCTAAATATTAATTGTAATGGGAGTTTCAGATATGAATCCAGAATGGTGTGTTGCTAAAGTCTGATACTTTTTTTAAATGCGGCATACAAAAATAATCATCCATTATTATTTTAAACCTGGAAGGCTGAGAAGTAGTCTAAGATTTATTGTCATTTAAATATGAAAAATGATCTCATTAACGAGGAACCTGAGCAGAGTTCCCCCCACCCCCCAGTCACTCTTCATAGCCACCTTCCTCAGAGAACCCACTGTTTTGGTCATAAAATATAAGAACTTTCTAGGACCATGATGTGTTGGTGTCACACGCCAGTTGATATAAAAGCACCTGTCTCTTACTGAATGAAGCCAAAGGATCAAAGGCGGAGGCAGATCCAGTTGTGTGACTTATGAAACTCATTCGATTTGGGGAGATGGGTAGGGAGAAGGAGATTCACTTAAAAATATCACATAATTATGAATATAAAACTAAATACACCATTTTGGAAGGGACCCACGCAAATAAGGGCCCTAAAGCTTCACAGTCAACTCACCTCTGATAAAGAGGTAATGCCTTTGATCATGTACAGATGACAAATGAAGAAGCATCGCTGTTACCTTGAGGACTAGCAAACTGATTAAGAACTAACACCTTACCCAAACAAGGTCATCCGAGAGAGGCCATGTTTGGTCAATATCTGGTCATATACCAACAACATATTGATGAGAGCCTTAGTCTCACCACTGATAAGAAAAAGAGTATATCTGGTGAAAAATATTCTTTACAACTAAAAAAAAAGGCAAGGGTTAAGTCCCTTCTTGCCTATCCCTTGGGTTTCCTTGATCTTCAGTCACATTTAACCACTTATGTGCTTAAAAATAAGTTTTGAAATAAGGATGGAAATATCGGTAAATAAACATGAACTAACTTAATCTTGGATTCCTTTGATCATCATCTACCTACCAGAGTCAAAAAGGGAAAAACTTAGGAACAAATCTCAAATTATTTTCTTTTGGTAGAGTGCATATCAATTAGATACACATTCTATAGGCTGAAGATCTACGATTTAAAAAAAGAGAGAGAGAGAGAAGAGAAAACAAAAGAAAACTATTTTATGTATGAGAGGGGCTAACAATTTTTCTTAGGAAGAACAAACATATAATTAATACAGAAATACAAAAGTGCTATTTGGCATTGGTAGAAATAATTCTTACCCATCTCACTAAGGAGACTGTTTTTGATTCACAAGACAACTTAAGCCAAGTAAGAGAAATGAGGAGTTAAGTCATGAAGTAAGAATGGAAATTGCTAACTACTCACCCTCCTGCAGCAGCAGCATGAAGGCACGTTCTTCCAAATTTATCTGGGGTGTCTATTTCAAAGCCTGCAGACAGCACGTGCTCATTACTAAACAAGGATACTATGCTATACTTTTGTCCTAGTTAAACCACAAGAAACATTGCAGAGACAGAAAAATCAGTTAGTAGAAAAACCAGAATGCAAGCAATTGTAGTCAGAAAGAGGTTGTCATGGAAACGAATGGTAACTGCTCAAGCTTGGCAATTTTATAGGAAGAACCGTGAAGTCTAGAAGAATTTATTTTCACATTCAGCCCTGGGTGAACCACAGCCCCATATTTCAATCCCAGGATAGAAATTTATGAAACCAATTTGAGATAAGTAGGGCACTAGACAGGCAGACAGAACACACGGAGAAAACATGGACAGCAAAGGAGTAATCTTAACATGCTGGAGTAGATATTCTCTTATGTGTATTGTTAGCTTTCAGCTGGTTTAAGATTTGGGAAACATGCTTTCATGCAGGGATGATTTTTAAACATGCCAAGAGCAGTGAAGGCAGAATCAGCCATAGGTAAAGCACTTAAAAGGGAAAAAATGCCTCTGGGATGTCTGTTGAATTAATTCATAAACAACCTTTGCCTTGCAGACCTCTATCACCTTTGAAAGCCAGGAACTTCTTAATACATGGAGGTTGGCAGAAGCAGTGATAAGAAAGATTAGCAAAGCTCTAAACCAGAACGAATTTCTTGGTTTCAAATAGACCCACATTTAAAAAGTAAAAATTAAACCTAGTTGGAGGGGATCGCACTATAGGGATTTATCAGAGCCCACAGAAGAGGAAGGTAACGTGATATTTCTCCTGTCAAAACGAGGGGGGCTTTGGCCTTTTTCCTTTGTTGAAAATATTAACTGTTTTAAGCCTCAAAGATAGTTTCCCTGATTCCGACAAACTTCCGGTAAGCTATGGCCACCCGTGCCTGTCTCACACTCTGGATCATCCATGCTTTAACTTGAAAAACAGACAAGACTCTCATTCCAGGGCAGGAATACCTATGCTCAAACAACAACAACACCAAAGGCTGCTGGGAGCTGTCCCCAGATGAGGTAACGAATGACACAAGCACAGGCAGCCGCTTACTCTGACCAGACACCTAGAGCCATGTGGCTCATTGACAGGACACATTAAGCCTCATCTGTGGAAAGGGGTTACTTACCGGACGATAAGAGCTTTCTGCAGCAGTCAGAGTGAGCATTTAGGGCAGCTAAATGTAAGGGGAACATGCTATGGATTCCACACCTGAGAAGTTTAAAAAAAAAAAAAAAAAAAAAGAACAGTTTATGGTAACAGATCTCAAGATAGATGCAGAAGGACAACGTTTCTCGAAGTTCTCTGATGAAAGGTAAACCCACAACACCTCACTTTGGGAGCCCTGCCTGAAATAATTTTATAATTCCTCTGCTCAGGAAATAATTATGCAATGATTTTCCACCTTAACATAATAAAATCCTAAACCTGGACCAGAATTAAAACCCCTAACAATAGGAATGTATCTTTTCCAGATGTTTCCTATAAAAGGTGATGCTACATTTAAGAATAATTTACCTTTTTTTCTTTCAGCTGAGCAATTTTATGCCAACAACCTGTTTTACTAAAGTAAAATTTATTTTTTTTAAACTTTTAAAAAGATTTTATTTATTTATTTGACAGAGAAACACAGCTAGAGACGGAACAGAAGCAGGGGGGGTGAGAGAGGGAGAAGCAGGTTTCCGGCAGAGCAAAGAGCGCCATGTGGTCCCCGGCTCAATCCCGGGACTCCGGGATCATGACCGGAGAAAAAGGTAGACGTTTAATGACTGAGCCACCTACGCACCCCAGCAACCTGTTTTATCCACCGATCTGTTCTATTCCTTGAATTGATAAAGAAATACTATTGACCTGTGCCAAGTACTTTGCTAAGAGTTATTATGGCTGTACTATCGAACACAAAATGTTGGATGCAAATAAAAACCAGTGTTTACCTTTTGCAGGTGCAACTTCATCTTCCTAACAGGCTTTTGTCCTGCATATTAACCCACATCAGGACACCAGTCATGAAAATGCACTGGATCAACAAACATTATCTTGCAGACATTACATAAATCTAGCATACTTTCCCTAACAGTACGACAGAAAGAATCTAGAAAAAGACTTTTTAGACTCGTACCCCATCCTAACACAGTCCCTGGGATGGTCCCTTAAGGGACAGGCAGCCTTCTGATAGCAGTGTTTTTTCCTTTAAAATCAAGTCTCCCTTGGGGCACCTGAGTGGCTCAGGTCATGATTCCAGAGTCCTGGGATTGAGCTTGGCATGGAGCTCCGTGCTCAGCAGGAGGCCTGCTTCTCCCTTTCCCACTCCCCCTGCTTATGTTCCCTCACTTGCCATGTGTCTCTCTCTGTCAAATAAATAAATAAAATCTTTTAAAAAATCAAATCAAATCTTCCTCTTGCCTATCACCTCTCCTTGCACAAGGACCCAAAGCCGGGTGCTGAACTGTTGTTCCTAACAAATGGCATTATTGGGAGGTTCCAATCTTCTTATAAGCATTTATAATATTAGTGCTCATTTCTCAGAACATCTCCTTATAGTCAAATAATGTATTTCAAAATTTTGCAAATCCTCTGCATAACACAAGTAAGTACGTATTTACACCTGCAGCATTAATGACTTCAGGTCCTTCTCTGGCACAAAGCTGCCTGTTTTCGGATGCTACGATTCATTAAGAAACACATATGGTTTGAGTTGGTTAGCTTTCAGATACGTGACTTTTATTTGCTACCTCAAAAGTTATGATGAGTGTGAATGTGTGAAAGTATATGCATATTCACAGCTATTTCACGGTATTCCGCATTCTGCCAGATCTGAGTCTGCCAACAATTAACAAGCTCTCTCTTTCCATGAAAACTTCTGTGTATTGGCGTTTTTGTTCGGTCCCCCTCTGCTCGTTTTCCTTTCCCTATATGGAGATTTCCAACCCAGTGTCTGTAATAGCTGGCATCCATCAAGAGATGCAATTTGCTTGTCTTCCGGGCAGCGTCATGCAGAGGGAACTGCTTGTAATTGCCTCTCCCATCACTGACACAAAAAATTCTGAGAGGCAATTGCACCAGTGACAACCTTGATGCCCGCGGAAGGGAAGCGGCATTGGGGGATGGGAGAGAAGCTTTTCCATTTACACTGCTATTTATATTGTCCTCTTGATGCCAGGGAAACGTAGTGATTTTTAAAGATATATAACATGTTTTAAAAACACCTTATGAAGCTGGAATTTTAAGCCAAGGAGCCTGTACCTAACCACTTTATTTTTTAGGGCAAGTAAGGCAAAAATGTGATTATATTACTATCTCAATCTTTGCAAGAGAAAAACAAATTTATAGGACAGGTTTAAGTTCCTGGAAGAATGTGCCTGGAATTGGATGGGATTTCCCAAGATTTCTTTGAGCCTTCCCCATTCTTTAAATATAACTATAATAAAAGTATATATGTGTACAAATACACAATATGTAAAATATAAAATGTTTATATTACAAACATATTATATATTTTTATATATATTATATTTATATGTATTTTATATATAATATATTTATGTATTATATACATACATATACATGCATATATTTCTATGTACATAATATATATTTTGTAAAGATACAAAGATACATATCTTCACATACAATAATATAAGCAAATGAATTAGAGAAAATACATCAAATTCCATAAGAAACCGATTGGGAAAACATAAAAAGTGGAAGTTAAACTAAGAGCAACAGCATTGTAACATATTCCATAAATTTCATTACTAATATTTCTAATCAACTTTGCCACTTAACATCCTTGTCTTCAGATAATTCATCAAACTCTACAATAGCTAATTCTTTCCTTTTTTTTCCTGTTACTTATAAACTTGAGAAGCTAAGAGACATAGAACTATTCTAAAAGGTCTAGAAAAAGTTGTTTGATATATATATTATTCCATAGTTAATAAAAAAATCACTACCTCAATGCAGGTTTGAAAACATATTAATTTAGACTCAAGTACCACTGGCATTTGAACTTGAATATGATATTATGGTTCAAACAGGAAAACTAAATATCAGGGCAAGACTGGAAAGAAAATAAAAGTCGAATTCAGAATCTCTGAATCACTTCAGAAATGATTCATGCACTTCAAAATAAAATTACTCCTTTATTGTTATAAAGTAAGACTGCTTATAAAGGAAGAGTCATAAAAGCTTTAGCAGGAAAACTGGGGTTTGGTGTCTTAGGCAAATAAGAAGCATCACTCTGGCTTCATCAGGTATACATCAAAGAAGATCAAGAAATAAAGATGTCAGATCACACTAAACTTAACAGTGCATAAATTACAGGAAAGAGGACACAAATTCCAGCTAAAATGCTACATTTATTTGACCAGTCATAAAATTAATGGGATATGTTTGTATTAGCTATTTCTAATTTAGCTGTAAGCCGGCATCTCCTAGCCAGTTATTTCAGAATAAATGAGGTCAGAATAAATTGTAGACAGTCATCAGAGGTAAGGAAAGGGCTCATGAACTATTAGACATCAGTTCTTTTAAGCTTTCCCCTTGGTCTTAGAGAGCTATGGCTGTTCTTTCCCACCACTGGTGCTCTTTAGAGCCTTCCCTCAGGCAGTATGCTAAAAAACACCCTCGTTAAGGTGATGGGGTTAAAAACCTTGAGTTTGAGTCCTAATTTTGATATTTTCCAGCTATTTGATCTTTGGCAGGTATGTAATGGGTCCCTCATGCAGAAAATAAATATGATAACAGTGTTGATTTTATAGAACAACTATAAGAATTAATTACTAAGGCACCCAGAGGCTAATAGAAGGTCTGGACCATGATGAGCCTTTTACCATACAAGTTAGTATTACTATCGCCCTTGAAATTATTATTCGCTTAGTGGGATAATCAGCAGTCTGTGAGTTTTGAAGTTGTAATCAGGCTGTGATTCCTTAAAATCAGGTTTGTGATTCTTAAAAACGCCAAGAAAAAATTGTGATCAGCTAGCATTTCTGTTATCTTTCTACATTTCAAAAATCTTTATAGTACTTATTTCACAAGTCTCCTAGGGAAGGTGGATTGGTTTAGTTTTGTCCACTGAGCAGGCGAGATACAAACATTTGATGATTTTGATCATCAAATGATTTTATGATTCTTACTTGACTGATGAACCCAAATCAAAAAATCAGTTTCCTGGGTGCCTGGGTGGCTCAGTTGGTTAAGCGACTGCCTTCGGCTCAGGTCACGATCTCGGAGACCCGGGATCGAGACCCGGGATCAAGTCCCACATCGGGCTCCCTGCTCGGCGGGAAGCCTGCTTCTCCCTCTCTCACTCCCCCTGCTTGTGTTACCTCTCTGGCTATGTTTCTCTCTGTCAAACAAATAAAATCTTAAAAAAAAAAATCAGTTTCCTATTAATTTTATCTACATCATTCTGAGTATTTATCACCCACCCCTAAGTTGGAGGCAATGGGGGTAAAGCTGGGAACAATGAGGCCTGGTCCTTGCCGCTTGCAACCTACTGACACTTCCAGTGGTTTCTTTTGAATCGAGACCAAACACCCTAACGTAGCTTACAAGCCACTTCCGGATCTAGCTGCTGCTTCATCAACCAGTATTCCAGAATCTCAATGGCTTTTGTCCTTCTTCCTGGAGAAGCCAAGGCTCTATCCTGCCCTAGGCTTTTTTGAGTACATGGGGGTCCCTCAACAAACTCATCTTTCTGCCTAGCTTCTCACAGCCTTTCTCAAACTAGTTACTTCCCCTGTGGGAGCTGCTGGAAATGCCTTCGGGCTTTCACAAATTCTCTGTGGGGATCTTTAAACTGCCTTTTCCTTTTGATGATAACCTAAAGCAAGTGGTATAAAAGCATGTTTTAGCTCATTTCAACAACCACCTTCACATAACAGACCTCTGCCATATGCAGCGCCTGCGTCTGTCCTTGGGATCACACTGGTGCCATGAGGAACTACTGTAATTGGCAGGGGCCAATAAGAATGGAAAAAAGGTGGATGTAAGAGACAAATGATGCCTGAAGCTGGGAAGGGCCCGTAGGCTTCGCCTTCTAGATGCGCAGAATCTGGCAGAAGTTGGCGTTTGTGCTGTGTGACGAGGCCACTGGCCCTCTACTGCAGCAAAGAAACTGCAAAACTTCCAGTCCCACAGCATGTACGGGGCTCTGACGAGTCAGCACCTTGGCCACCAGGACAACAACCCCATGAAAGTGGTGATTTAATTTTGGCAAATGGTGCGCTATCCCACAACCCATTACATAGAGAGAAGCAAGCCTCTTGCTGAGAAGCCTCGCCTCCAGATCCAGATGGTCGAGGACAGTCTCATTTCCACATCCTCATGAGCTCTGTGACCTCAGGAAAGTAAGTGAACCTCTCTGTGCCTCATTTACCTCATTTATAAGATGGCGATAATTGTGTCACTTACCAGGGCCACTGTGACATTCAAATATAATTCCTGAGAGTTGGCATCCAGCATGTGTAGGCAGCACCCATGAACATTTGCTGCTACTGCTCACTTGTGAACATTCAATGCTGCTTGCACGTATGCTGTAAATTTTTTTTTTTAAGATTTTATCTATTTGACAGAGAGAAGAAACACAGCCAGAGAGGGAACACAAGCAGGGGCAGTGAGAGAAGGAGAAGCAGGCTTCCCGCCGAGCAGGGAGCCCGATGTGGGGCTCAATCCGGGGTCTCCGGGATCATGACCTGAGCCGAAGGCAGTTGCTCAACCAACTGAGCCACCCAGGCGCCCCTGTAAATTTTTTTTGTACTTACTGATAGAGTAGAATCAAAGCCTAAGGAGTCTCTATCTAGTTTTACATTTATCCATATTCAAGTAACATTATAAAACATAATTAAACACTATAAAATAATTTTTTTTACTTTAAATTTATTTTTCCAGTGTTCCAAGATTTGTTGCTAATGCCCCACACCCAGTGCTCCATGAAAAATAATTTAATTTCATACCTGGCATGTGCAAGTCTCTCAATACCTTGACCTAACCAATTGCTATTCATTCTGCAGTCTCCATTCAGTACTGCTCTTCCCACAAGCCTCTCCCCGACCCCCAGACCCGGTATGTCCCACATATGTTCTGTACCCAGGGGTACCCAGAGACTCTTCTGGCATCACACGTTGCATGCCTCAGTGTAACCACTTGTTTAATTCTTGCCTCGTATGAACTATAAATTCCTTGAGGGCAGGGACCCCTGCAACCCCCCAGAAGCTAACGCAGTGGGTGAGACTTCACAGACCTTCAGCAAACATGTAGTGAATGAACAGATGGCAGAACCGGTCACCTGCCTGACTATGATACCCCTAATTTTGCTGCCGTTGAGGCAGAATCAGTAAGGCAGAAGACAAATTAAAATCCCAGAGACAAGTGCCTCAAACCTAAAAATGTACAAGAAGAAAAACCAGTGGGCTTTGGCACTAAATAAAGTTGCATGAGCACTGAGTTAAGGTGCAGAAAGTGCTCTGACTTAAAGCCCAGAGAAGGAAAAAGAATATCAAAAACATTCCATCAGGCCTGAGAAGGAGCTTCAAACAACTCCATAAGATAAGAAAGTAATGACCATAACACTTGTCGTACAGAGATCTTTTAAAATCCATTTGGTCATACTGTTTAAGAATGAGGATGGATTATTGATAGAAGGAAAAGTCCTACTTCTCTCCTCTTTAATAAGCCACTCCACATAGATCTACATGGAACCCTGAGAACAGTGACTTTCTGAGGGCTCTTAGCAAAGTTAATCTTTTCCAATTTTCCTTCTCCCATCTTGACATTTCCCCTCAGGTGATTCCCCTCCGCATGCACTGCGCG
>PITA01027028.1:10535-21764 GCA_004023965.1 Spilogale gracilis | reverse complement strand
GTGGCTCAGTTCATTAAGCAACTGCCTTCGGCTCAGGTCATGATCCCGGAGACCGGGGATCGAGTCCCACATCGGGCTCCCTGCTCGGCAGGAAGCCTGCTTCTCCCTCTCTCACTCCCCCTGCTTGTGTTCCCTCTCTCGCTGTATTTCTCGCTGTCAAATAAATAAAATCTTTAAAAAAAAAAAAAAAAAAAAAAAATGTGGTGATTGGGAAGGAAGAGACATTATTCATAAGCATGACTTGGTGATAATTTTAGCGCCAGTTGTTGTCCAGTGATGCATAAGTGGGACTCAGGATAGGGCTATTCTGTCATGAAGCTAGTGGAGGGGGGGATATCCAGAAGAATTTCATGAGAGGTTACTACTGTTCCTAACTTGGAGACAACCTGTGGTAAAGGTTGCATAACAAGGTGAAGAACCGCCTCCTGCCCACCCCACCTAACTTATTCCTTAACTACCAAAATGCCAAACATTACATGCTAGATTCTCTTTCTCTCTCACTCTATGTGTATCATTATATGTGTACACTCATGTGTATCTATATATATATACATATGTTAATTTATATAAGTATTTTATGTGTGTATATGTATGTGTGATACATATATCGGCTTATTTAATCCTAACATAAATTTTGAGAGGAGAATATTGCCTATATTTTACAGATTAGGAAACTAAAGCTCTCTAGCATAGTCATATGTTCAGATTCTCATAAGCTGATGGTATCCAGATGTCTACCTAATGCCAAAATAGTGATTTCTTCTTTGAAAACTGGATATTTAGATTGTGAAATCTAGGTTAAAATCCTGAATTTACCTCTGCATATTATGCAACTTTGAGCAAGTCATTAAACTAACTGGATATCATTATCCTTCTCTGTGAAATGATGAGGAGACACTTACCCTGCCTATAGATTTCTGTGTAAGTAGAGGTGAGAGGTTCCCAAACCTGGAGCCATCAAGGGGTTTTTAACAAGAGGGGAAACATGGTTAAATTTGCATTTTTACCAAGATCTGGTAGATACTGTGCAATATATATTGGAGAACTAACATAGCCCCAGAGAGAGCCCTTAAGAAGCAATGTTCTTGCAAATAAATGGTTTACTCTCTTAGGGTAGTGGTATAAGGGAGACAAGACAGAGGATATACTTAAAAGAAAATACATAGTATAGTGTTTTCTCACTATTTCTTCATTATTACCTCTGAACACACACACACATACACCACCTAGGAGATCAGGAGACTTTTTACACATTTTCTTTGAAGCAGCTCCTGCCTGGAGAACTTTGAATTCCACAGTTATACGCCAAGTAGATTTATGTACAGTATATATATACATACCTATGTTTTATACCTAAAATATTTTTTTCACCTTCTCTATTAGTTGGGGTTAGGGAGAGAGATTTATTTTAAGGAATTGGCTCCCAAGATTGTGGAGACTGGCAAGTCTGAAATTTGTAGGACAGGTTTGCAGAATAGAGGCAGAATTTCTCTGTTGCAGTCTTGAGGCAAATTTCCTCCTTTAGCTTCTTCTCTCTGTTTTTAAAGGCTTTAACTGATTGGGTGAAGCCTACACGTTATGCGGGGTAATCTGTTTTACTTACAACCAACTGATTATAAAAGTTAATTATTAAAAAAATACCTTTACAGCAACATGTAGACTAGGGATTGACCACATAATTGAGCATCATAGCCTAGCCAAGTTGACATATAAAATTAACCATCACTCCTTCCTTTCCAAAATAACTAATTTTCACTCCCTTGGGGGTGATATCACTTCTATTGATATCATAGCATGATATCTGTATATTGAAGTAGGAGATAAAATTACATGATGTACTGTATGGTAGATCAATTTCCTGGTTGAAATATATGAGGCAAAGGATAGAGAGGTGCTGAAAGTGATTTATAGATTTCTAATGTGAACAAATGTGCGTATAGTGGTGCTATTCACTGAGACAGGAAAAGCAGGAAAGAAGAGTATATTTGATGTGGAATATTATGAGATTTATATACAGTTGTGCTTTTTACAGTGAAATTTCAGCATATTCATTCAAAGGTCTTTCTAACTGCTTATCCAAAAAATAGAATAGCATTTATTAGAAAATCTTTTGGAAAGATATAATGCTTTTTATTTAAGCTCAGTGACAGCATGATTTCCTCACTTTTAGCATTCAGGCCCAAAGACTTTCTTGAAATATTTGGTGTTTTCTTGGTTGTACTATATTCCTACTACTTGGATACATTGTAAAAGAATATGATATGCTAAGAAAAAAGTGTTAATGATATGACATTTAGTTTCATCCTCACGTTTGTCTTGTTAACAAGCACACGTGGGCTTAGTCACTGTCTGACTTCTTTCTGTATTTTTATTTTACCTTTCTTCCCAACTAAATTGTAGGCTCATGAGGGAAAGGACTAATGGGAATTAGGTCAACAAATATGTAGAGTCTAAAATCCTATTTGTTTCCACAGAACCCAGATGAGTGCTTTGCCTATCATAGGTGATTAATAAATGTCAAATGTTTGCTGGAGTGAATGTTGTGATACAATTCAGTATAAATTTGTCTACAAATAGCACAAATCATTGCTTCTTATTAAATCACTGTTCAGAGATTTAGATTTATGAAGCAGTGGGGATTATTTCCATTCTACAGCCTAGATTTCATATTTCATTCAAGAAAAGAATGGGGAAAGCTTGTTTAATTGCTTCAAGTTAGAGGGACATATAGCCTGTTGGTACTAAAGTTGATTCTTTATAACTTTAAACTATTTTGTTTTGTAGAAACAGATTTCCTAAGCTGATAATCGTATAAGTATTTAAAAGTTCTCTGAGTCATAAGGTCTACCATTTTTTATTGTGATTGCCTCATGGTCTATAGATTCTATATTTAATTTTTAAGAGTTAGGCAAAGTACATGTCAACTTCATGTAAAAGATTTACTGCTCCATCACGTGATTGTGGGAAAATAGAAAAAAAGGTGCATATTTTATAATAATACTAAGAAACATAAGCAGTAGACTAGGGGAAAATTTAGGATTAATCATTATCATAATCCAGGTTCACCAGAAAACTCTCTAAAAAAAACTCTGAGAGGGCACCTGGGTGGCTCAGTTGGTTAAGCGACTGCTTCAGCTCAGGTCATGATCCCGGAGACCTGGAATCGAGTCCCACATCGGACTCCATGCGCGTCAGGAAGCCTGCTTCTCCCTCTCTCACTCCCCTTGCTTGTGTTCCCTCTCTGGCTGTGTTTTTCTCTGTCAAATAAACAAAATATTTAAAAAAAAAAAAAAACCTCTGAGATTTGTATGGTTGTTTATTAGGAAATGCTTTAGGAACTACTCCTGGGAGGAGTGATTTACCCAGAATTCGAGAAAGGGAGTTGAACCAAGTTGCAGTTATAACAGAGGCCTCAGATGATCCTATAGGGAGCTCTGGAGCTGGAATAACCTTTTGGAGTTTTTCTCATTAGAAGCAAGTTTGCTGGATCGTTGTACCACCCCATCAACGAGTCACTGGATGCAAGTTGCTCAAGGGAGGGGAAATAATTTTGGTCAAGGCAGCTTTCTGGAGAAGGGCACAGCTGTGAACCTTAGCAGCTAACACTCCAATCAAATAGGGGAATAAGTATGTTGATCCTGAAGTGAGGATGGCACATCTGAGTACTTAGTGTAAGATTTATTTATTATTTGTTTTGTTATCCCTATTTTCGTACTTCACTACATTTAGAATTTTTCAATTCTTTAATGATTAGATGCCTTGACTAAAATGCTTATTGAATTAACTTAATTAAACTAAATATAAGTGCATTTCGTGATTTGTTATTCTAATTCCATCCTTGCTCCCACCCCTATTGGCAGAGTCATTTAATTTTTTTTTAAACTGTTGTATACTGCTGTAGGTCTATTATTACAGTTCTTTTTCTCCTATATTGATTATGCAGTTCAGAAACTACAACTTAGTTGTGGTGAGAGTACCAACTCTCTTAAACTTCTGGTTTCAAATGTTTCAAAGGCAGATCCATGTATGATGCTCTCATTAATTTACCAGATTTGCCTCTATAATTTTAGTGATCAATAACGTTTGGGTTTTTTTTAAAAGATTTTATTTACTTTTTTTAATATTTTATTTATTTATTTGACAGAGAGAAACACAGCTAGAGAGGGAACACAAGCAGAGGGACTGAGAGAGGGAGAAGCAGGCTTCCCCGAGTAGGAAGCCCGATGTGGGGCTCGATCTTAGGTCTCCAGGATCATGACCTGAGCCGAAAGCAGTTGCTTAACCAACTCAGCCGCCAAGGTGCCACAAGATTTTATTTACTTATTTGAGAGATATAGGCAGAGTGAGAGAGAGCATGAGAAGGGAGAAGGTCAGAGGGAGAAGCAGACTCCCCATGGAGCTGGGAGTCTGATGTGGGACTCAATCCCAGGGATCCAGGATCATGACCTGAGCTGAAGGCAGTGGCTTAACCAACTGAGCCACCCAGGCGCCCAATGATCAGTAACTTTTAAGGCATTCATTTCTATTATCTTGCTATATCTCTGTGAGGTAATAGTTAAGATCATGGATTTGCATATAAAACAAATATGGTTTAAATCTTTCATTGCCCCTAACAAGCTGTATGACCCTGGATAAGAACTTATTTTTTCTGAGTCTGTTTTCACTTGATCTCTAATATTACTTATAGAGATCAAATAGTTAACACAATGTTTAGGACATAATAGATTTTCAATAAAATGTACTTGTTATTATTATATTCTCAATAATCCTGTATAGTAGGAAACACTAGCCCTTTAAACAGAAGCATTTCTAAAGGTAGAAAATACTATTTAAATACAACATTCTTTTATGTAGAATTTTATAGCTGGAATGCAATAATCAAACATTAGCTAAACCTAAGTTGTCTCCAAATTTTGTAATTGTTACATTGGTAAATATTTTCATTGAGAAATAATGAACTTTACCTTCTTTCATGGCATAAAAGAGCTTCATCCTATTTTCTGAATTGCTCAGAATATTGCTAACTGCATAGAGTCTAAATTCTGTTGAATTTCAGATAACCAAAGTGAAAAGGCACAATTTCAGGTTTCATCAGTGCAATAATGGGAAGTCCTGCAATCTTACTGTATTATAAACTCCAAAGTGACCCCTCTTTTTGCAAGTTATATTCATCTTCAACAAACTGGCTAGACTAACCTCAAGTCCTGCAGCTGAAATCCAAGTATGGGTGTCTTGAAATGGGCTAGAGGAAATGTCTAGAGACATATATGATATGTTAGGAGCAAAGTGCCTAAAGTATTAGAACACTTGTCTGAGAAACAGATTAAAAGATGAAATGAATTGAAATGACAAAGAGCAAAACTGTTGGAAAGGTCAATTCTTAGTGATATGCCTTAGACTTTATAACATTTTTATTCAGGAAAACAAAAATGACCAAAAAAATAGTTATCCCGCATAGAAATGTGGGATAACTTAATGATAGAATTTGCAATGCACAATTTTTAGAATTTGATCAAGAGGATTCATTTCAGGGGTGCCTGAGTGGCTCAGAGAGTTAAGCCTCTGCCTTCAGCTTGGGTCATGATCTCAGGGTCCTGGGATCGAGTCCCACATCGGGCTCTGTGCTCAGTGGGGATCCTGCTTCCCCCTCTTTCTCTGCCTGCCTCTCTGCTTATTTGTGATCTCTCTCTGTGTCAAGTACATAAATAAAATATTTTTTTTTAAAAAGCGGATTCTGGGGCGCCTGGGTGGCTCAGTTGGTTAAGCAACTGCCTTCGGCTCAGGTCATGATCCCGGAGTCCCACATCAGGCTCCCTGCTCAGCGGGAGGCTGGCTTCTCCCTCTCTCACTCCCCCTGCTTGTATTCCCTCTCTAGCTGTGCTTCTCTCTGTCAAATAAATAAAATCTTTAAAAAGATTCATTTTAGGGGCGCCTGGGTGGCTCAGTTGGTTGAGCGGCTGCTTTCGGCTCAGGTCATGATCCCGGAGACCCAGGATCGAGTCCCACATCGGGCTCCCTGCTCGGCGGGAAGCCTGCTTCTCCCTCTCTCACTCCCCCTGCTTGTGTTCCCTCTCTGGCTGTGTTTCTCTCTGTCAAATAAATAAAATCTTTAAAAAAAAAAAGATTCATTTTAGTGAAATTTGAAATTATGTATGTTCCTAGAAAGGACAAAAAGTAGAATGTTTATATCTCAATTATCAGTTTTTCCTTTGGAAGGAAATACTAAATTTCCTCTGCTTTTACTGCTTTACTCTTTTGAGGCTTGACTGACAGGCCACCTTTCAAACAATGTGACAGTTGCTTTCTGAGTGATATGCCCAGAGAAGCAGGGCATTGGTTGCTGGGGTCAAAAAAACAACTTGCTAGTTTTGTTTTTATAGCTAACCTAGGCCAAATAATGCATGACCAAAAAAAATAAAAAAATAAAAAAGGGCAGCCAAAAAATTCAGATCATGTATTTCATCTTGAAAATATTTGTAGAGAAAGGATGTCATTACAGAAAGAGAGAAGTCAAAATTACCTAGACAGAACTCAGTTAAACACACACACACACACACACACACACACACACACACACATAGGCAAAAAAAGCAAAATAGAGAAATGAGACTATGATCAAACTAAAAGTCTGCTACATAGAAAAGGGAGCAATCAACATAGAAAACAACTAAGAGAATGGGAGGAAAATATTTGCATAACATCTGATAAAGGATTAATATCTAAAATATATAAAGAATTCCTACAATTAAGTAGCAAACAAAACAAACAAAATAAATAATCTGATTGAAAATTGGGGAAAGGATTTGGATAGATTTTTTCCAAAGAATACATACAGATTGCTAAGTATATGAGAGGATGTTCAATGTCACTAATCATCAGGAAAATGGGAGTCAAAACCATGAGATATTACCTTATATCTATTAGATGGATGTTATGAAAAACAAACAAAAAAAAAGAAAAAAAAACAGAAAATAACAAGTGTTGGTGAACATGTGAGAAAATAGGAACTCTTGTGCCCTGTTGATGGGAATGTAAAATGGTGCAGCCACTATGGAAAACAGTATGGAAGTTCTTCAAAAAATTAAAAATAGAACAATCATATGATGCAGGAATCCTACTTCTGGGTACTTATCCAAAAGAATTGAAATCAGGATTTTTAAGAAATACCTGCACCTGCATGCTTGTTGCAGCATTATTTACAATAGTGAGAGTGGAAATGTTCATGTACAGATGAATGGATAAAGAGGTGTGGTGTCTATTTGCCATCATCTATTTATCTTATCTATCATCTGTCAATAAAATAGAATTATATATATAGTGGAATATATAATATATAATGAATTATATTTATAATGGAATATAACACACACATCCATATAATGAAATATTACTCAGCATAAGAAAAAGAATGAAACTTTGCCATTTGCAACAACATGAATGGAGCTAGAGAGTATAATGCTAAGTGAAATAAGTCAGTCGAAGAAAGACAAATACCATTTGATTTCACTCATATGCAGAATTTAAGAAACAAAACAGATTAATGCAGTGGGAAAAAGAAAGCAAGGCAAACCATAAAACATACTCTTAACTATAAGAACAAACTGCCGGTTGTTGGAGAGGAAGTGGGTGGAAGAAAGGGTTAAATGGGTTATGGGTGTTAAGGAGGAGCTCTGTGTGTTATATGTATGTTATAGATTACTAGATTACTAGATTCTATTCCTGAAACTAATATTACACTATATGTTAACTAACAGGAATATGAATGAAAACTTGAAACAAACAAATGAAGAAGATTATATGGTATATTCGTACAATGCAATATTATTCAACTATTAAGAAGAAAGAAAATTTTTCATATGCTACAACATGGATGAATCTTGATGTTATGCTAAATAAAATAGGAAATCACAGAAGGATAAATACCACATGATGGCACTTACATGTAGTATTTAAAGTAATCAAACTCATTAAAGCAAAAAGTAGAATGATGGTTGGCAGGGGCCAAGGGGAGAGGGAAATGGGGAGTTGCTGTTCATTGAGTATAGTTTGAATCATGTCAGATGAAAAAGTTCTAGAGATGTTATGCTTATGGCTAACAATACTGTACTCTACATACACTTACAATTTTTAAGAATATAGATCCCATGTCATATATTTTTACCACAATTTTTTTAAAAAAGCATGTGTTGGTCTACTTCTTTACTTATCCATTTAGTGATACAGTTTTTAAATTGAAGTAAAATGTAAATACAGGAAAATACATTAAGGTATATCTTGATGAATTTTCACAAAGTGAACGCAATCACTCAAATCTAGATATAAATACCAGCGAAACAGGAGCCTTCACTGTGCTGTCTCTCAGTCACTAACATTCATACTGCAAAAGTAACCCTTCTCTTGATGTTTGTTACCTTGGATTAGATTTGCCTGTCTGAAATTGATATGAATGGGGCCCTACAAGTATTTTTTGCCTTGCTTCTTTCACTCAACATTATGTTTGCGAGATTCATCCTGTTCCATGCTGAAGTAATTTGTCCTTTCTCACTACTGTATAATAATCCATTGCACAAATATACCACACTATATATTCACTCACCTGTTGATGGATATTGGACCTCTGCTAAGAGCGTTTTGGTAAATTTTTCATGTGCTTTTTTTGATGTGCATTTACTTACACAACTTGGAGTGAGATTGCTAGATCTTAGAATATGCATATGTTTAGCTTAGCAGAAAATTATAAAAGAGTTTTCCAAAGCGGTTATATAAATTTATACTCCCACCAGTGATGTATGTTAGTTCCAGTTGCTCTGCATTTTTTCAGTAGCTGCTTTGGTGTGTATGTAGTAATATTGTAGTTTTAATCTTGCTTTTCTCTGATGACTAACAAGCTTAAAATGTTTTTCATGTATTTATTGGTTTGAGTTTCTTTCTTTTACTGGTTTGATAGATTCATATGTATTTTGAATATGAATCCTGTTTTGCACATATGTATTGCAAATATTTTCTACCTTTTTTTGAGATTTTATTTATTTATTCATGAGGATTAGAGAGAGAGATAGGCAGAGACAGAGAGAGAAGCAGGCTCCTGGCTGAGCAAGGGGCCCAGGATCCTGGAATCATGACCAGAGCCAAAGGCAGATGCTTATCTGACTGAGCCACCCAGGTGGCCTATTTTCTCCCTTTTTTTTGCTTGCATTTTCCATTTTTTAATTGTACCTTTTGAGCAAAAGTTCTTACTTTTAATTTAGCCCAACTTATCAATCTTCTTTTTTATGAAACCATAAAGTTTGTGTCCCTTTAGGAAATCTATGCCTACTTCATGGTCATTAAAATATTTTTTGTATGTTCTCTTTCAGAATTTTTCACATTTAAATCTACATTGGAGTTGGAGTTGATTTGTGAATACTGTCAGGTGGAGGGTCACAATTCAATTTTCCCTATACCTTGGATATGTAATTGACTATTTATTGATAATACTGTATTTTCCCCTCACTGAATTGCAGAGGGCCTTTGATGTATATTAACAATTTTAAGTGGGTCTATTTCTAGACTCTGTTCTGTTTTTTTGGTCTATTTGTCTATCCTTATGCAATTAGAACATTCTTGTAACTACTGCATATAATAAGTTTTAATATCTCGTTGTATATGCCCTTAATTTTGTATGTAGTTTTCTTAGCAAATCTCGGCTATTACATTTTTATATGCATCTCAGAATCAATTTGGCAACTTCCACAAAAATTCTTGCTGAGATTTTGATTGAGAATTGATTAAATCTGTGAAACAATTTGGGAAGAATTTACATATTTAAGACTTTGACCTTAGAATTCATCCACATGATATACATATACATGTATGTATATATTTTCCTCATTTATTTAGCCCTTCATTAATTTCAGTAATATATTCTAATTCTCTGTGTAGAGGTCTTGAACATCTTTCATTACATTTATTCATTGAGATATGACCCATTTTGATGCTCTTGCAAATAGTATCATCTTTAAAGAATATTTTTAAATTGTTGGTGACATACTTAAGGACAATAAATTTTTGTATATTAACTTTGTATATAAAGGTTTTGCTAAATTTATTTATATTTGTGATATTTTATCAATATAGATTTTTTATATTTATTATGTACATAGTCCAATTACCTGAGATAAATGGTTTTATTTCCTCTGTTTCATTTTCTTAATTTACATATCTTTTCATATTATACTCACTAAAACCTCCAGTTCAATACTTCATAGAAGTGATGATAGCTGGCATTCTAATCTTAAGGGAAAATATTTGTTTACTATATTTCACATTACTATAATGTTTCTAAAATGTCTTCAGACTAAAGTTATTTACTTTTATTCCTCACTTGCTAGGATTTTTTTAAATGGATATTTTCTTTTTATTTCTTTTTTAAAAAGATTTTATCTATGTATTTGACAGAGAGAAACACAGGGAGATAGGGAACACAAGCAGGGAGAGTGAGAGATGGAGAAGCAGGCTTCCCGCCCAGCAAGGAGCTAAATGTGGGGCTCATTTCTGGACTCCGGGGATCTTGACCTGAGCTGAAGGCAGGTGCTTGTGACTGAGCCACCCAGGTGCCCCTCTTTTTATTTCTTTTAAGATTTAATTTATTTTATTTTATTTTTTCAGTGTTCCAAGATTCATTGCTTGTGCCCCACACCCAGTGCTCCATGCAATGCGTGCCCTCAGTACCCACCACCAGGCTCTCCCATTCCCTCACCCCCTCCCTCCAAGACCCTCAGTTTGTTTCTGAGTCAAAAGTCTCTCATGTTTCGTTTTCTTCCCCTAATTACCCTACTTCCCATTTCATTTCCTTCTCCTACTGTCCTCTATTTTACCCCTTATGCACCGCAAGTAAGTGAAACCATGTGATACTTGACTTTCTCTACTTGGCTTATTTCACTCAGCATAATCTCTTCCAATCCAGTCCATGTTGCTACGAAAGTTGGATATTCATCCTTTCTGATGGAGGCATAGTATTCCATTGTATATATGTACCACATCTTCTTTATCCATTCGTCTGTTGAAGGGCACCTTGGCTCTTTCCACAGTTTGGCGATTGTGGCCATTGCTGCGATGAACATTGGGGTACATATGGCCCTTCTTTTCACTACATCTGTATCTTTGGGGTAAATGCCCAGTAGTGCAATTGCAGGGTCATAGGGTAGCTCTATTTTTAATTTTTTAAGGAATCTCCACACTGTTTTCCAA
>PITA01027028.1:0-10435 GCA_004023965.1 Spilogale gracilis | reverse complement strand
TCCTTTCTCTACAGCCTCTCCAACACTTGTTTCCTGTCTTATTAATTTTGGCCATTCTGACTGGTGTAAGGTGTGGTTTTGATTTGAATCGTTGGTAGGATTTTTAAAAATATGAATGAGTACTGAATTTTATAAAATACATTGTCCACATCCAGTGAAACAATCAAATATTTTTTTCCTTTTTTTTCTGTTAATATAGTGAATTGCACTGGTTGATTTTTAAAGTTAAAATGGTTTTTATTTCTTAAATAAACACAACCTGGCCATGAGGTGTTATTCTTCTCATGTGTAGCTACTTTGGGTTTGCTTTTTATGCTTTTTTTTCCCCCTTCCATGCTAATGAGAAAGATTGGCTTCTATTTTTTTCTCTTTTGTGATTTTTTTTGGGGGGGGGCATTTTGGTATCAATGTTATATTGGCTTCAAAATAAGTTGGGAAATGTTTTACCATTTCCTGTTCTCTAGAAGTTTGTTTTATTTATTTCTTTTTTTAAGATTTTTATTTTTGTATTTGACAGAGAGAGAGAGCACAAGTAGACAGAGCATCAGGCAGAGGGAGAGAGAGAAGCAGGTGCTCTGCTGAGCAGGGAGCCCTAAGTAGGGCTTATTCTCAAGACCCTGGGATCATGACCTGAGCAGAAAACAGTCGCTTAACTGACTGAGCCACCCAGATGCCCCTCTAGAAGTTTGTTTTCAATTGATATTCATTTTTACTTAAATATTTGTAAGAATTCCCCTCTGAAGTCTTTTGGTTTGGAGGTCTCTCTTAAAGTAATACTTCAATTAGGTTTTTTAGATTGCAAAACATATATTTTCTATTTATTCTAATATAAATTTTTATAAGATTTTTTCACTTTAGTATTTCTCCATTTCAAATAAATTTTTACCTTTAATAGTCATTATTTCATTTATAATATCTTCTAAAGTCTGAAGAATTATTCCACTTTTCATTTCAGGTGGTAATAATTTGTCTCATTTATTTTCTTGATCAGTCATACTCGGTGGTTATAAATATAAAATCTTTTCTAATCAATTTTAGCTTTTTTTGATTTTTCTCAATGGTACATTTATATTTTATTAATCCCCCCCGTTTTTTTAACCATAACTATCTCCTTCCTTGAACTTTATTTGGCTTTTATTTCCTATGCCTTTGTAGCTTCCTGAAATGGAAAATTTGACTTTCAGACTCCTAAAAAAATTCATATTTAAAGCTATAAATTTTCTCCTAAAAACTACTTAGAATAATATTATTATTTTTGTATAGACAGTATTCATTTAGATTTACCCATACATTTACTCCCTTTTTTGTTCTTTATTCTTTCTGCCTTTCTATTCTTTCTAGAATTATTTGTCTTCAACCTGAAGAACTCTCTTTAGGATTTCTTTTAAAATAAATCTGTGGATAGATTCTCTGAGCTTTCATTCATTAAAAATATCTTTATTTTGCTTAAATTTTTGAATCAAATTTTCACTAAATATATAATTGATATTTGTCAATTAATACTTTAAAGACATCTTTAACTTCAGTCATTTTTTGTTGAGAAATGAGCTGTGAGTCTTATTATTCATTTATAATTAATGTATGCTTCTAAGATTTTCTCTGTGTCATTGCTTCTCAGCCATTTGATTATTATATGTCGTGGTGTATTTTCTTTGTACTTACCCTACTCAGAATTGGTTATACTTTTTGAATCTGTGACTTTCTGTTTTTTGTTGACTTTGAAAATATATCGATTATTACATATCATATAATGCTTCTGCCATGTTCTCTGATCCAATTCTGGCAATCCATTGGACATACACTTTTCCCCTCTATGATCTATATGTGTTTTATAGTATTTTAAAATAATTTTTAATCTCTTTTTTCTTTCAGTGCTTCATTTTGGATTTATTAGCATTCTTTCCAGTACAATAACCATGTCTTCCACTGGGTCATATTCATTTTTAAACCCACCTATTGAATCATTAATTTCACTTACTGAAGTTTTTAGTTTATGAATTTCCAGTAACCCTTTTTCATAAATCTAGGTCTCCTGTATCTCTCCATGTTTTAAAATTAACATTTAAAACAGACTTTCTATTGAAGTACAATGTGGATACAGAAAAGTACTCATTTTAAGGGTTCCATTTTATGAAACATATCAAACATAGTTATTTCAAGGCCTATGTCTGATAATGCCAATACTGAATGAACTGTGGGTCTTCTATTCTTCTCCTCCTTCTTCTTCTTCTTCCTCCTCCTCCTCTTCTTCTTCTTCTTCTTCTTCTTCTTCTTCTTGATTTTCTTTTTAAGTAATCTCTACACCCAGGGGCTTGAACTTACAACCCCAATATCAAGAGTCATATGCTCTTCTGACTGAGCCACCCAGACACCTCACTGTGGGTCTGTTCTATTTTTTCTTTTATCTTCTGTTCTTATTTTTTTGGTAAGCTGTAAGTTTTTATTGAATGACAGCTATTGTATATCAAAAATTGTAGGTAATCTGAAAACATCATCTTCCTTTGGAGAGTTTTTACTTTTTCTTCTAACATGTAGGGAGATTAGGGACTTATGACTTTAATCCAAATTGTAGGCTAGGATGAATTGAAAACAGTTTTAATTTTTATGATGGTGGCTTATTTCTGGTTTCCCCCATCCCTATCCTTAATCTTAATGCTAACCCTAACCTTAACCTTGAAATGTTTATGAAGGCATTTCCTCTTTGGTAAGCCTAAACCCCATTTTTTATCTCTTCAACATCATGTGATTATTAAACATTCTGCTTCAGTACTCAGAGACTTTGCTCTTCTCAGCTTCCTAGTCTCTGTTCCTGCTCTGCTGATGAACTGAATATTGCCTTCAGAGAAAAATAGCACATAGTGTTGTTCTCACTTCTTTGTATTTTACTTCATTGCAAATTGTTGAATCCTCAAGAACTAGATTTTTTTTTCAATTCTGAACTTCAGTTTTTGTTTCTAATTCCCTTGATAACTGCCAAAATCTTTACTCAGCAGCTGTTTTTTGCTCAGTTTTCTGTTTCAGTTCCTCAGCCTCTTGCTCTGTACCAGGTACAAATAGGAAAATGCTTTCAGGAGAAAAGAAGTGTTGAACCCACCCCAATGAATTTTCTTCTTGGGAATCTTGGCCTTTTAAGTCCTGGCTGTGTTGGTAGTTCTTTGATGACTTCAAACATTTCTTTAATAATCCAGCCTTTTGAGTTTTTCTCAGCAGGAGGTTTAGAATGTTATAAACTAGTCCATCAGGAAGTTCTACCTCTCTCTTTCTCTCTATCTTTCTCTGCTTAATTTTAAAACTCTGAATTTAAAAAGAAAATTTAAGGATGGCTGACTGGCTCAGTCAGTAGAGCATGAGACTTTTGATCTCAGCCTTATGAGTTCTAGCCCCATGTTGGGGTAGAGACTACTAAAAAAATTAAGAAAGAAAAAAAATAGAAAGAAAATTTATGATGTAGAAAATTTTTCTTCATATGGTTATGTCCATTTGAGAGTCTGTATTTTTTTTTAAGATTTTATTTATTTGACAGAGAGAAACATAGCTAGAGAGGGAACACAAGCAGGTGGAGTGAGAGAGGGAGAAACAGGCTTCCTGCTGAGCAGGGAGCCCAATGCGGGGCTTGATCCTGGGACTCTGGTATCATGATCCAAGCCGAAGGCAGACATCCAACAACTGAGCCACCCACGCACTCTGAAGGTCTGTATTTGATAAAAGAACATGAGAGTGTGATTTGTCCAAAGTGGTTAATTCATCTAATTAATGACAGCAATAGTGTTAGAACCCAGTTCATTGTTCTTTGCTTTACAAATAACTCCACTGCTAAATTTAACTTTTTTGCTTTTAATAGAGTTAAGATCTTCACATATTTGGAATCATTAAAGAGATAAATGAATTGCCCCATTCATTAGCCAATTGATCTGTATTTTTGTTATTTTTCTCTCAGTGTTATTCTCTAAATAATGCTTATGTTTTTTTCTCCTATTTTTTCCTTTATTTTCATTTGTCAAGTCTTAAGAGTGGTAAGGGTAAAGTTTATACTATTTGCTAATCTATGTCTTTACCTCATTGGATTGCCCACCTTGTGAGGCAAATAGAGCTGGTATAATTATGTTTATTTGACTGATGAGCCAAATTAGTCAAAGAGATGACACAGTTTTGTCAAGTTAGAAGAGCCTGTACTAAAGTCTAAACCTCTTGCTTGAGTGGTTTTTTCCCGCTACTACAAAAGCAGATGGCAACTCATTAAGCCTTGTGGAAATCATGGAATGGCAGGACTGGAAGGCGTCTCAGTGATAATGTAATACCATTCTGACAATTTGCAAAGAGAAAACTGAGACCACAGAGGTGAAGTACCTTCCTCAGAGTCACATTGCTCACAGGTCACAGCATTGGTACTGAATTCAAACCCCAGATTTATTCCTTTACTTTAATGGTGGGAAGAAAGCCAAACTAGAACAGAGAGAACAATGCAGAGAAAAATTTAAAAAGCACCATGTAGCAGAATTAATAGGGCAGAATAGCAGGTAGTTTAAATGAATTGATTCAAGAAGAGCTTTACTTAGATACAAAGCAGTAACTCCGAGCACCAGAGATAACTAAACATAGGACCATATGGTGAAGGACAGCTGTTAGGTTTCCATTTCTTTGCCAGTTCATAGGCATCTAACACAGGAGCATATCTGAGGAATCTTCCAATCTTGAGATTATTAGATCTCTCAGATTGATCATATAATATAGGAAAGCTTATGAATTCCTCTCTTCTTTTAAAAATTGCTCATGGCAACACAAAGTAAAGTTCCAAAGATATGCTGCTTAAGCAAGTAATTTGCATACCAATAAATATTTCTTACTCCGGTTTTTTTATTAATCATGCTGCCAAGTCATTTGAACAACTGTTATGTAATTATAAGGAAATCAAAACATTAACTAGTGTATCTTATAAATTCATTACCAAATTTCCTTTTTACTTATTTGGTCAAAAAGACCAAATATAGTTCACATTTTTAAGAATGTACAAAGTTTGACTATGTAAGTCTTCATTCCTTTTTTAAAATACTTGTTTTGTCAGTTAATATTTAAATCCTTTGTGAATTTAACTTTCTAACAGAGGGATAATTTTGATTCCAAAGGAGACCATTTGTGGGGGTAGTAAGAATTTATTTTTATATTAAAGAATGTAATTTTTATATTCAGAAATAGACTATAAACTCCCAAGGACAGTGTTTGTTCATTTTTCTACTCCTTCACTTGCTCATCTGATTTTTGTCAGTTAGAAACCTTCATTATACCTAGTTGGCCTTTATAATGACATTTTCAACATTAGGGAACATTCTCTTTGCTTTTCTTGCATATTGATTTTCAGCCCTAGAGCAAATACACTCAATCATTTCTTGATCCAAGAGAGCAATTTTCTAGTCATTCTTTCTAAAATTTCTCCTGCTGAGAAGTGCCTCTTTCTAGCTGCTATAGCATTAATTATTTATAATTTTAAACACATTGCTTATTAACCATTTTGATCAATATGATAGCACAAAAGCTATTGAGTGCTTGAGCCACATGGAGCTCATACTTATTAAGTACTAGGTGCCAAATCTATTCTGTGTATTTTCATACATATGTAATAGAATATATTCTTTATTCTTATCATAGAGTCTAATGACAATATGATCAGCTTTAGTTGAAAAATTAGAAAACAGATTTAGAGTTAGTAACCATTGGTTATGCAATAGTAAATTTTGGTATTAGAATTTGAACTTCAGTCTAAGTTCTCAGCCACACCTCTCTATAACTCCAGACTATAAAAGTATTCAATCATCCTATACACCTCCTTTTAATAGTCATCATATTTGTATTATTTTTTCAATGTCTCTATTTCTTGCTGGAATAAAAGCAAAATACTGTGTCTGTTTGTTAAATTTGACTCCCCTAGTCCTTAGCACAGTGCTTGGCTCATAGTTAAACCTGCATACAATTTGTAAGATGAGTGAATTGTTGGATTAATGAATCAATCTAGATTTTTAAATGACTATACTTCATTTTATGGGGAGACTTATTTTTTTTTAAAGATTTTATTTATTTGACAGAGAGAAATACAGCCAGAGAGGGAACACAAGCAGGGGGAGTGAGAGAGGGAGAAGCAGACTTCCCGCCGAGCAGGGACCCCGATGTGGGACTCGATCCTGGGTCTCCGGGATCATGACCTGAGCCGAAGGCAGTCGCCCAACCAACTGAGCCACCCAGGCGCCCCTATGGGGAGACATATGTATATTTACAAATTTGGGTAATTTGTTAAATTTTTAAGCAGATTCCTTGGCAATATCAATGGTCTACTTTCTTACAGAGTTAGAGATAGATATTCATGGCTTTACTGTAAATATACATTTCTTCCAGTAGAATTAAGTGACTATGCTGGTAAGAAGTGACAGTTATCTATCATTGAGTCGTAATAGCCAGTTGAAGTTCTGAGGTATTACCGACAGGCCAGAAACAACCTTCTTTATTTACCTGCAAAATGTGGAAATAATATGAACTTAATTTGTTTGCCTTGTTTAAGAAGCATGGCAGTGCTTCAGACTTGATGACTTTGAAATCTCTGTTGTTCTTCATGATGTACTGATGCTTGGCTGTCTCACTAATGATGACACTAGTAGCTTGAGGCCTTAACTGAGTGCTTGGGGCCAACTAAACAGCAAATGGGGAACCTGTTAAGCCTTCCAACAGTACTAATGCTGACCAAACAGAGGTTGAATGCCTGCTAAACCAAAGGCTTATTGGGATAAGCAGAAAAAGCATGAATACATTTTAGACTTTTAGACATGATTGAAATGCAGATGGAATTTGAGTCATGATCAGGTTTGATATAAAAATGTTATTAGGGATATAACAAATCACATTTCATATAAGCCTATTGTTTGTTAAACACCTTTAATTCATTCTTAAAGCTTTCTCTGAGAGGACTCACAAACATATATGAATGAAATGTTTGAAACGTTCAGTGAGGGAAATGGAATGAGAAGGCTTTGGAAATAACTTCTTGCTGCTTGTTTCTCCTTCTACTTTTTTGGGTAGTGAAGCTTGGAGCTGGGCTAACATTCTCTTGGGAGGTACTTTTGACTCTGGAAAGTATGAAGGTAGAAATAAGGACTAAAGAAAGGAAAGGCAAAAATTTGTTCTTCAGGCCTGCTACTTTAGGAAAAGAGGAGTTTTGATATTTTCTTTTATGTGATCCAGCCCAGGTGACAGAGTAAGAGGGCAGACACGGATTTAGGAGGGAACTCTCTTGGGAATGTTTTTAAATATGCATTTTAATTCCTCCTTTGTTCTTAATGGAGACTTCATGAACTTTTTGCCCTTAGTCCAGAAGATGTACATGTGCATTAGTGTGTGTGTGTGTGTGTGTCTGTGTGTGTGTATGTTTGCACATGTGTGTAAATGTGTATGATGACACTTCTCTCTTCCTGGAAAAAAATGGATTTGCTGAAAGATCCTCTATATCTGTCAAAGTTTAAGCATTGCATGCACTATAATTGGAAAGACTGCATATCTAGCCAGGCAAGGAGAACTCTTAACGATGTGTGATGGGTAGAGAGGTTCCACTGCACCTGTTTCATACTAGGGGAATTATTAGAAGAGTGATGAGAAGGCAATATATTGGATATTAGTCAGTTAACTTTTTTTTTTGCCTTGTATAATCTTTTGTTGTACTATAATCCTTTCATATAATTAACTTTATTCCAATTATATTTCCTGCACCTTTTTTCCTCCCTTGAGTTCTTGGTTAAAAACTTTAACTCTCTTTGCAAACTCTAAAGCCTTTGCAGAAACTCTTTAAACTCTGGGTACTTGGTGGGTGCTTAAACTACCGATGGTAACAATTCTTATTTAAGAATACTAGCTTAAGGGGTGCCTGGGTTGTTCAGTCATTAAGCCTCTGCCGTCAGCTCAGGTCATGATCCTGGAGTCCCGGGATCAAGCCCCGCATGGGGCTCCCTGCTCGGCGGGAAGCCTGCTTCTCCCTCTCTCACTGCTTGTGTTTCCTCTCTAGCTGTGTCTCTGTCTGTCAAATAAATAAATAAAATCTTTTTTAAAAAAGAATACTAGCTTAAAAAACAAAGCAAAACAAAAAAGAATACTAGCTTACCTTGCTGCTTGTATTGTTCAACACTTCATGTCATGAGAAAGTTATGGTAGTACTTTTGCAATGAATCATGTATCACAACTGAGTATTTTAGGCAGTTTTGACAATTACCACATGTTCATTGGGAACCCGGTGGCATATAGTGAGTAGAGACAAGAGATGCTGCTAAACATCCTGTAATGCCCAACTGTCCCCTGAAACAAAGAATTGAAATGTCAGTAATGCTCAGGTTGAGAAATTTTGATCTAATTATCCAACAAATACTTGTGTCCAGTTTTCCATATTGCAGATATAGTGCTAAGTGCTAGATATAGTGCAATCAACATAGCAAATGTATCTCTATACTTACAGAAATACATTCCATTTAGGAAAATACACGTTAAACAAACAGCACTGTCAAGATGTACTATTATTCCTCTTCTTAAAGAGGGTTATGAGCTGGGTTCTGGGATATGACATAATTGACAGCGGGGGACTGGCAATAATTTACCTTACCACAGCATTGATGCTGCAAATCCTGAATGCCTAAATCTATTAGCTCTGTACATGTGCTCAGTCCTCAACAGCTAACGATGCAGAGGATTGAAAGGGGGTGAACCACACAATCTATGTTTAGAAGTGTTACAATATGTTTATAGGCAAAGATCACTGTACACAAATACTTAAAGAACAAAGCAACTGTGTATTCATATCCTTGTAGTACAGGGTCATTGAATTTTAACCCTAATCATAATAGCTTAACTTCTTTATTTAGGTCTACCGGTTAAGAGGAAGATCTTTAGGAATCATAAAAGTAACAACAAAGAGAATGACAAAGCATTATTCATTTCTCTATTTCTCCTTAGACTGTTGCCTATGTTTATCCATTTTACATGTAATTCTCATTTTAATATGCAAGCTATTCTTTTATCCTTTTTTTCCCTCCTATTTTGTTGCACTATTCATAAATATTACTTGTAATGGCTCCATTAAATCTCATTTATAGATGAACTCTAATTTCTATAAAATCTTTTTCCTATTGATAAACATTTATAACCTCTTTATTTTTACAGATGACAAAACTGAAGCATAAGATGTTGAATGACTTAACTAAATAATTACAGGGTAACGGATAGTGTCCAATGGTTTGAAAAATTGATATATAATTAATATTGAAAAGTCTAAGGTGGGACACCTGCATGGTTCAGTTGTCAAGCGACTGCCTTCAGCTCAGGTCATGATCCCGGAGTCCCAGGATCTAGCCCCACATTGGGCTACCTGCTTGGCAGGAAACCTGCTTCTCCCTGTCTCATTCCTTGCGTTTGTGTTCCCTCTCTAGCTGTGTATCAATGAAATAAATAAAATCTTAAAAAAAAAAAGTCTAAAGGTTGCTTCTCTCATTTCTCTAGAATCTGTAGAGCTGAAAAGACAGCATGTGATTGCAGATTCCCAAGGAGTCTCTCTCTGGTATACCTCATATTAGTTATAGTAGTAAGGTGCATTATAATAGGTGACCTCCCCCCAATATTTCCTTTAATTTGGTGGAATTTCCTGAGTACTTCTTGTGTTGCATATGGAACATACTAATATTTTAGGGATTTAGCCTTGTGTTTTGGATGTTGAAAGAAAGACTAATATTGCAGGGGATGATTAAGAGGACAAAGACTGCTAGTTTTCTCATTAACATTCATTAATCTTGAAATCTAGTCATTTTTAGTCTGACATTTTGACAATAGGTGCTTTTGTATGACAAAAGCAAAAAATAATTGCATTGTGTCATGTATTAAAGGTCAGAAAAAGGTATTGCTTTATGAAAAGTGAGAAAACACTATCAAAGCTGAGAAAACTATCATCAGTCTCTAGTAAAATAAATTAGTAGACTATTAGGAAGATAACTTTTGCACATTTCACTTACCATGAATTAAAGCTAGAAGAGGAATCTCTAAGGCAAGAAGGGTGGAATGCTCATGGAGATAATAGGCAAATATCTCACTTAGTGGAAACTACATTTTCACCTACCAATAATCAGAATGCCTTTCAATTAGAGGAGAAATGTCTATTTGACTTTTATTGGTGATTTTTTTTGCAAAACTATACTTAGGACATGTACTTAAAACATGTAAGCAATGAAAAAGTGTTCAGCGTCACTAGCTATCAGGGAAATTCAAATCAAAACCACTCTAAGATACCACCTTACACCAGTCAGAATGGCCAAAATTAACAAGACAGAAAACAACAAGTGTTGGAGAGGCTGCGGAGAAAGGGGAACCCTCTTACACTGTTGGTGGGAATGTAAACTGGTGCAGCCGCTTTGGAAAACAGTGT
>PITA01027027.1:0-21668 GCA_004023965.1 Spilogale gracilis | reverse complement strand
CCAGACCCTCCAATTTGTTTCTACCTTTTTGCCGATGTTCTTTGTCTCTCGTGGCGGTCCAGAAGTGGGAAATATCACATTTCAGGCTGGTTTCATGGGTGTTCACGGTGGTCTTGTAGTGGTTTTTTTGTTGGAATTCAGCTCTCTTCAGGGAACTCCCTGAAATGTGGTCACCTGGCCTTCCGCCATCTTGACCCTCTCAACTTAAGCATTTTTAACTGAATACACATTTTTTATTTAACACATGTTTACTATGCATCTCTTGTGGGCAACAGGGACACAGAGAACAAGAAATAGAATGTAGACAAATTGGGAAAAAGGTGAGTGTACTTAGAAATGCCAGCCTTAGGGTTCCTAAATATAGAGTGACCTTATTTTCCGAATTGGAACATGTTTGAGAATAAAAGGGTGCTCTTAATTAGTGCCCTGGGACCACTATGTGACCTAAAAAGTTATGGTTCACACCACCTAAATAGACCCGTAGCATTGTCTTAAGATGGCAATACTTTTCCATTTAAATCCAGGAGCCAGCAATGTGGGAATAATCCTTTCTGCCTTACTGCTAGAATAATAGGTCAAATGAAGTCCTGTGGCAAGAATTAAAGTGTTGAATGCCACATTTATTTCTATTTTAATAATCTCACTCAAGTCAGTAGACTAAAAATCTGGCATGCTTGATTCTTGTAGGTTATGTCAAAATCAGGTGAATCCAACATGAAGCATAAAAAGATTTCTTCCAGCCTATTTTCTTAGGTACATTAAAATCTTATCAAGCATCCATTGCCAGTTTTGACAACCTACAAAACATTTTACATTGGTCCTGCTCAGTGGTGTTTACATTCTTTGTTAGCCCCAAATAATTTCTATCTCGATGTAATACAATTTCTGAGTCAGTGAAAAAAACCCAAGAAACCATTTCTTACCTTTTTGAGAATGTGAACTATTATGTTTTCCAGATGCCTTAATACAGTGTTTGTGGATGAGTTTCATTTACCCTACCTCAAGATAGTCTACCAACACAATGCACGGTCAAAAATTCTCTAACTCTGCATGTTCAACCTTTATACAATTCATGAAAATACATATTGAATAACATTTTTATCATCATAATGAAATCAATAGTTATAGATCATGAATGAGGGTTAGAGTATGTGTTTTACACAGTACTTCAGATTTTGAATAACACAGTTCACAGTATGACCAAAAGATCCTATTATGACCTTTCATAATCCATGACTGACTATACCTTTTGGGAAAGATAAAATATACTGAGATAAAATATATTTTTCACTTTTCCTTGATAAATTTGATTTATGAGTTCATTTTATTTCTATTTTCACAAGCAATGATACCACACTTAGTGTTTGTATTCATAACTGCCTAAATAGTTTCTTTCACAGTTTTGTTCTTTTTAAAAAGGCATAACTTCCAGTAATCTAGGTGCACTTTTAGAATGGGACTCCATTAGTTTGATACTCTGCTTAACATAATGTCTTGTTTATGGCTCTGCCACTTTGGCTATATGGAAAAGAACAAGTCAAAGACAAGAATTTTCATTTTAATTCCTTTGATTTCATTTTTTTTCCAACAGGAAGTCATCTGTGTTATTTTTTTTCCTGATTAACACATTTCTTCATCAACTATAATTGCAAACCATTAAATTAGATTGCCTCCTTTTCATCTTCGCTGGCTTCAATACTCTTATGAGGGGAAATATTGTAAATTTTCAGATCTGAAATGAATATGCCATTCTTAGTGCTGAGGAAAAATATTGTTTAATAAAATGACTTTTCATCATAATGCACCTTAACATTGCACAATTATGATAATTTAAAAACTTTAGACTTGCATATAAATGGAGAATGTTTTCATTAAGGAAGAAAATCTAAATATCATATTAAAGCAGATGGTATTTTCAAATTCAGTCTTCCTAAGCCTCTATAGAGACTTTAGATTTCAAGAAGGCCTTAGGCAAAAAGGCTGCAAAGCAAATAGTATCACTTGAAAGTCCAATTTATATTATAATATAAAGTTTATAGAGATAGATTTCAAAAGTATGTAGTAGAATCATCATGAATATATTGTATCATTTGAAAAATAATGCACAGTATGACAATTCTTGGTCTAAATCTAAAGAGGGAAAATTGGAGAGTATTAAAAATCTTGCACTCAGGATGGATTCCATTTCTGTCTTGATTTACAGTGGTAAGGAATTGGCAAGAGGCTGCTGAATAGGAGAAATGTATCCTCTGTTATCATCATTTGTGGTATTTATTTACAATATTTTCCCCTGATAGAACTAACATTCAAACATTTAGTATAAAATAGATGAAATGGGCACATGGGTGGCTCAGTCAGTTGAGCATCCAACTCTTAGTTTTGGCTCAGGTCATGATCTCATGCATGGGTGGTGAGATTGAGCCTGGTGTAGGGCTCTGGGCTAGGCAGAGTCAGCTTGGGATTCTCTCCCTCTGTCCTCGCTCCACTCATGTACATTCTTTCTAGCTCTCTTTCAAATAAATAAATAAATCTTTCAAAAAGTAGATAAAGCATCTGGAAATATTAACTAAATATTTCTCACTTATTTTGATGTTCTGGTCTTATATGGAACCAATAAAGAGACTCATCCATAAATCCTTACTAGCTCTACTACTGAAAGCCACAGTGGGACTAGATTAATGAGGTTTGTACAAAAGGTGATCATTATCATTGTATTTCTTATAGTTACATTGTATATACATATACTCACATAGCCACCATGAAATTTCCCCCAACCAGACCACTTCTACATAAGTTCTATTTGGGACAACTTTGGCATCTGGGATCATTGCCTAGTAGAGTTTTCAATTATCTATGTATGCAACTCAAGCATGAGCATGCTTCCCTTCCCACCCCAACTGCCTCTAGTCTGGCCATAGTCCTTTTTCAGTGTATCTAAGAAAGAAGAACATTTTCTCACATCTATTACTGAGTCATATCCAGTGTTTGCACATTCCTACTGGTCGGTCACAGTTTGGCTCTGGGCCACTTTTCACTTTGATGCTTACCATTTATAGAAACGACTGGGCCCCAGTGCCTGTGTTGGTTCTTGGTCCTTACATGCTAGTATAAAGATCTGAGAGTCAACTGTATGATTCACATGACAGTTTCCATAAACCAGTAAAAACATACAGACACAAATCGAGTTTGTGCAGGGAAGATACATATGCACCTCAGGACAAATTCAGTGCCCTCAGAGTTTTCACTCCTATGAGAGTGACTCCTTCCAACTTCTATCAAACAAATATTAACATCTTTTAGGAAATCTCACCTCCCACCTTAAATGCTGGTCATGCAAATGATCTAATCATTCCCTTCACTTTATGGCACTGGAAATGCAAAGATCTCTGGCAGCATATTTTGCAAACCTAAATTGTGCAGTCTAGATTTCATCTGAGAAAGTGGAAAGAATAGTTCAGTGTAGGCATTGTCACTTGGGCATTTCCTCACTGTGAGGGGGATTCCATATTCTTGGTCATCCAATTAGGAACTTAACCATTATTTCAAACAGGTTATATATACACATATATACACATATCTCAAAGACTGACCACAGTATTACTCAGAGATGGTAAAAAGGAAAAAATAATTTCTTAAATATAGTATCCTCTGTTTAATATACTACATACAATGGAAATATTACTTCAAATAAGTAGAGCCAAAATACTTATTCCTCTTTTCTCTTGACACAAGACCAATGCTCATTACAAATGTATCAATGTTTTACCATGTAAAGACCTGGTAGAATATCTGAAATTGATACTTTTCTGTACCTAAAGACAGATTTCAGTGTTAAGGTAGATTTGTTCTGTGTCAAATTTTGTAATAAGGAAAGTAAATGAGGATTTATTAACCTCATATAAAAACAATCCTCGGGCGCCTGGGTGGCTCAGTTGGTTAAACGACTGCCTTCAGCTCAGGTCATGATCCCAGAGACCCGGGATCGAGTCCCACATTGGGCTGCCTGCTCGGCAGGAAACCTGCTTCTCCCTCACTCACTCCCCTGCTTGTGTTCCCTCTCTGGCTGTGTTTCTCTCTGTCAAATAAATAAAATCTTTAAGAACAAAACAAACAAAAAAGCAAGCCTCTACATTTTAGTAGAGTATGAAAATTCTTTTAAATTCCATGAATGCCTTATTTCTTCTATAAGATAAACTTCGATAGGGTTTAGAATTTTCTTATCCATCTTTGTATCCCTGGTGCTTATTACACAGTTATCATTTAGTAAATGCTTGCTTATATGAATAATGATGATAAACACACATGTAGGCACATGCACACATGTACATAGACCAATTGGTAACACAGAACAGAATGACTCCAGAGAGTATATATATTATTGTATATATATTGTATATTGTATATAACATTGTATATATTGCAAAATATTCCCCTCCTACTCAATAAAATAATTCATTCTCTCTATTCATCTAGTCCTCTCACATTGAACACCAGCTAAATAAAACTTCTAGTTGTGTAGTGGAGGTAAAGAAATGCTTATATGATAATGGGAGAGGCTTTACCATAGAACTAGGTATCAGATACCAGGGGAGAAAAGGCAACAAATCTGCCTGGGATGGGAGGGAATTTCCATGCAGAGAATTTTGGTGACAAAACATTTCTATTGCTCTTTCAACCACCAAAACATTCTGTCAGGGATTTTAAGAAATATCTGTTATGTTTGATGTCTTCTATGGGATTGATAGACAGCAGTAAGTGGGGAGATGTTTATAGAAACTGCACTACTAAGGCCTTTAATATGAACTCAAGGTTCATTCTACAATCCAATAATTTTATTTTTCTAGATTCCTGGGCAATACATTCAGTTATCAAATGTTTTCTCCCTTGGTTCCATTTTCTGAGAATCTCCCTCAGAAATTCTTCCATATTTAGTGACCTCATTTTAGAGATACATTTTTCTTTTTGTGTTACTGTGGTTGGCTTTCCAGCTCATTAAACCATTTGAAACCGCCACAGATGACCCTTAAATGATACTATGCTTTCAAATACTTTAAGCCTCTGGCTAACACATGTTATTTGCATTTTTGCAAGTTAAATAGTTTTTTATTTCTTTACATTTGATTCACTCAGCATTCTTAAAAAAAAAAAATCAAGATTCTGAATACCACAACTTGTTTTCCCTGCGGTAGTTTTTCATTGGAGCTGCCATATGGCTTCACATACCAGATACATTATAAATTGAAATACAATAGAAACTAAAACTAAACTAAAATAAGCCACCAGAAAATGCTCTTGTAACACAGACTGGTTGAAGCAGTGGTTCTACCCATTGGGTAACTAGGTTGATATTTAGTAACATAGGTGGCCATAGGACCCTTGAGCCTGATTACTCAGAAGCTGTCTTCCAGACTAAAATTGTGGTTACATCTCAGAATATTAACAATTAATAAATAAAAGTTGTTTCTGGATACTTTTTCTTGATGAGGAAATTATAGCAAGTTTATATCATTATATCATTTGTTTTAACAGATTATCTAATGCAAAGAACAATAGACCTGCACTGATATCTAAGACAGTCTGGCTTTACCAGGTGAATCTAGCCATACACAACTTCTTCATAGACTCTGCTAATTAGTGGACTGAAAATGCAACAGCTAGTCTCTATGGGAAATAAATGGCTCACCCAAATAAATTCTTCAAATGACACTATGTATAAAACATGTTATATTTTGTGCAATGCACAAAGCTGAATAAGACAAGATCCCTGTCCCCAGAAGCTTCCCCAGCTATACAGAAAAAGGTATTCTTAAATAGCGGACTGTGTTAGATGGAGAGAAATTTGTGCTATAATAGAGGATTAGCAGAATGATGCAGAGCAGACTTAGTCCAAGAAGTGGCATTTAACTTGACTCATTAGCTGAATATCTAGAAATAGTAAAAACAGATGGCCATTTTGAAGATCAAAGGAAAATCCTTTATGACTTTTTAGGATGTATAAAATGAAATGAAGCTAGAAAATTAACTAGATTTTAGAGGGTTTTGAAGACCAGTCAAAATAGATTTTATTATATAGACAATGCGTAGACATGAAAAAGCTTAAGGAAGGGAGTGATACTACCTACCCTGCATTTTAGGAATACAAGTATAGTTGGTTTCTGAGTAATTTATTGCAGAGATAGTTCATTGCAATAGAGTAGAATAGAGATGATTAAGACCTGGGGCAGCTACGGTAAATATAAGGGAAATGAGCAAGATAAACAGAAAAAAGTTGTATGTATTAAGTTACTGAATGTAAAAAAAAGACAAAAAAAAGGGGGGGCATCAAAAGTAGTTCCAAATGTATAGAATAGGTATCTAGTAAGTTATTAGTCAAACTGGGAACCCAGAAGATCAATTTTGGAGACAAAATGATTGGATTCCATCTGGGGACTACTGACATTAGGGAATCTAAAATTAGACTCAAAACAAAACGTAGACCTGATGCTCATGGAAATGTGTTGGGCAGAAGATGGAGAGGTAGCAGCTGTTTGCAAAGGAGATTGTTCAAGTAAGGAAAATAAGTGATCTTGAGCACAAGAAGTCTGTCTTTGTAAATTACCTTAACAGTTTAATGAAGATGGGGCTACAAAAATGAAATATAGAAAAAAATGACACAAAGTATAACCTTTTTAACTCAAAGAATGTAATGAAATCACTCCTTTCTTTCATTTAATTCATATTATTTCATTTATTATGTTATAGATGTGGTGTTTTTTCTAGATCGAGGTATGCAGTAGTAATAGGACATACAAAAAATACAAAAATCTCTATTCTAATGAAGATTACATTTTTCCTTAATGAAACTTAGAAGATGAAATTTATAATTGTAAAATCAGAGGAAAGATAGAAAGAAGCTAATAGTTTAGTCATTTTTTTTGTTGCTTAGTAGGAAAATGCGACATCTTTCCTTTTTTCATGGCTGCATCCATTTTTCAGGTAACACCATCTTCCAGTTCCAATCTCTGATAACATCCTAGAGAAGTGTACACATGGAATACATAGACTACAAGTGCAGAGAATATTCAGTAACATTCCTCAATAGATGCTCAACCCAAGACAAATGTAAGGGGAAGGTCAAGGTTGTAGACAAGCATTCTGCACAAATCTAAAAGCCAGATCTTCTTGGAGATTTCCAAGTTGCTCCTTTAGTCAAAGGCGAAAAACCCGAAAAAACAAAAACAAACAAACAAAAAAGAAAAAAGACGTATTCTTTTTACTTCCAGTCATTTTCTAAAACTGATAAACCACTGATAAAACCATATTTTCAGCAAACATGAAAGCACAAAGCAGATATTTTAGAAATAACTTCATTTTAAGCTATTAACATAATACCATGGAAATACTCAAAATATTTTATATCTAATTTACTACCAATAACTACTTAAAGAACACAGTCTACTATATGAAAAAAAGTAAATCATGGAAGCATTAATTATGTTTTTATTAAATTTGGTCAGAATGAATTTCCTTGTAGAAATCATGCTTTGCATAATCAAGAAATCAAACAGTGCTGCTCTAACTATTCTGTAGGAATTTTAAGAGTGAAAAAAATTGGGGAGTTACTTAGATATTATCATTTTGCTTCTGCTTTAGCTGTTGAATTGGGAGTGGATTTCTAAAAGAGGGGATTTGAATAAGAATAGAAAAGACAGGGCACCTGGGTGGCTCAGTGGGTTAAAGTCTCTGCCTTCAGCTCAGGTCATGATCTCAGGGTCCTGGAATCCAGGCCTGCACTGGGCTCTCTGCTCAGCAGGGAGCCTGCTTCCTCCTCTCTCTCTGCCTGTCTCTCTGCCTGCTTCTCTGCCTAGTTGTGATCTCTCTCTCTCTGTCAAATAAATAAATAAAATCTTTAAAAAAAAATAGAAAAGTCAAAACAGTTTAAAGTTATTTACTGCTTGATAAAAGACTAATGAATATTTGAATGTCTCATTTATGGCTTAGTTCAACTTGGATATAAGCAATTCATTGAGTGGAAATAGTTAAGCAATTCATTGGAAGTAGTTGTTAATCAGTGACTATCTTGCATATTTGATACAAGTCATTTCATTCTTTAACCAAACATTTATTGAATGCTCCATAGGTTTCCAGTAGATACTAAAGATCACGTTAGTGAGATGTGTACCTGAATTCAAGGAAAGTGAAACGTAAAGGAACAGACTGGCAAGCTAATAACCACAAATTAATTCTAGAAGTGGAGGCACCAAAAGCCTCAGGAACACAGGGAAAACATCGTCATCAAGGGAGTGGGGGGAAAGAAAAGTATGAAGAGGTGTTTCCATAGACCACTGTTGCTCAGTTAGCCACTCTATGTAATATTAGCTAAATGATATCTAAGGTCTATTCCAGCTCTCAGCATCTAGGAAGTCTAATATAACTGTAATACATTGTTTATAAAAAACAAAACAAAACCTTAAATCAGATAAACAAAGATCAATTATTGTTTTCTTCACCATCTTAGACCATTAATACCCTTGACGAGTAATTAAGTAATTCATTTTTTAGCACAAGAACTATTTAGGAGGAAGTTTCAGAAATCTGTTTGTGGTATATGCTGGCAGAAAGAGATAACAAGTTAATAGATGATAAAGTAAAATTAAAAGGTTTATTATGCTAGTGGCAAGACCCATTCTAGTTCCTGAGTTTTATATTACTACCTGATTAGAAATCTTTTATTTCATTTTTTTTTAGTCACTATGGTTTTACTAGAGAAAAGATTTTTTTTCTCCTTAAACCATATTTTGAAAAGAATTAAAGACAAAAACTATTCTGAAATATGATATTCTAAAAAGGATAAAGTTCATTATTTTCACCCCACCAGCAAACACAACTGTACAGAAAGAATAAGAGTCAATTCACCTCTGCTCAACTCATCGTACTTTTGAAGCATCTGCAGTATACAGTGGCCTTTGTTCTAGTCCCTGTGGAATGGTGAGAGAGACATGTAGAATTGGTGTCACTTCCTTAAAAAGCAGATAATCATTTGAGAGAGGCAGACAAGTGCTGAAGCTACTGAAATATGCGACAATGCATGAAAAGGATGCACATATGTAGGAAGACTGTGTGGCTATGTACCAGAGGTGATTTATGAAAGGTCAACAAAGCATTTTGGCCAGGTAGTAACAGTTGAGTAACAGTCTGTTAGAGAGATAAGGGGAAGGGAGAACTAGAAAGAACTGGAGCAAGAGTGTGTACCATGAGTTACTACCTATGAGTGGATCACGGAATATTTCAGAGCGAATAATGAAAGGTGGGGTTGTACACTGAAATAAGTCTAGAAAGTTAGGTTAGTAGAGGAAAGACTATTGAAAATGTAGATTATAGTGTTCCTTCACTACTAAGGAAGATAGATTATCATCAATGACCTCTATGTTCCCTTCCAGTTTCATAAGTGCTCTTCTGAAATGTAGTAATTGCAATTGTGAACTATGAGACTATTATATTCACCACACCATAGGCATCTTGGGTTCTAGAAATTTAGAGACTGGAACTTGTCAGAATTTCAAAGATGGTAGGAAAAGTTTCTTATAGTCTCAGGGTATATTAAGAGCTCTAATGACTCAGTTTTCTTTAAATCTTTTCAGAATAGGGTATATTTTCCTTGTCTTATATTTTCTATGTGGACCTTCTTCCAATGTTTCCTGATTATGCTTTTGAGTATCCAATATAGTACACTGATACTGAGAGATCTTACATCAAATCACCCCTGGATAGTTGACTTTTTTATAACAAGTAATCCATGATTGCCTCCAGCTCTAGATTCAATCAATTATGATCAGGCAGAAGAATAGAGAAAAAAAAAGTGAGAAAAAACTACATAGAAATAATTTCTTGTCACTGCTTTCCTCAGAAAGAGGTAGTAGGCATGGCTGGCACCTAGAATTTAAAAAAAAAAAACTGCTCTCCATGACACACAATTAAATATAGACTTTCCTGGATTAAAGGTCATTTAATTAGCATCTGTCACAGAAACATGTGAGCTGAGGTAACAATGCTGATAATGTACAATTAGAATAAAATTCAACTCTGACTTTCTTCTGCCTCATTGTTTATTTTATGAGGAAAAAAAACTATGACGACTCTAAATATTTCAAAAAGAATGAAAGCAAGCAAAATCTTTGCACTATGTGATTGCATGGTAATTGCCAAAACATGTCTAAGGAAAAAAAATATCTAATTCCATTACAATAGCTAAATTGGTTTGATCAGCAGTAGCCATCTCTCCCAAGCAGGCACACATACACACACACAACCCATTCATCTCTCTTCCACCCAGACAAACATTACTAGCACTGACTTAAACTTAGAACATAATTTACTAATAACTAGAAATGAAAATTCTGGGATGTCTATACCTGTGACATAGAATTGATCTGTTTAAAAAACTGTGACAGTATTAAGATACACACTTAACTAATTTATTTCAGTGATTTAGTTGAGTCTTAAAATCTATGGTCATCAAAATGTTGCTCCCATTTGCTTATGCTTCCCGTAGATTATTTCTAATCTAGAGGAACACATCAAAAATATGGGAAAGGTAAAATTCTGAGAAATGACACATAGAGTCACTCTGCAAAATTCAAGGTGGTTTTTGGAGGAGACATTATTAAGATAAGAAACCAGACTTCAGGTTTGTATTTATTTATCTATAACTTGTTTGATAATATATTTTCACCAGTCCTCAACAAAGTTCTGCTTATAAACTAACAAAGGGAATGAAGACTGAAGTCAACCCTGGATATAAAAACTTTGGAGAAAAATGCAGATTATCATTTGATAAGATTATGTTAGGGTTTTTTCATGATATGAGTGGTGTGTAGTGATCTTGATAAGTGGAAAATGAAAATTTTGTCCTAGAGAAATATATTTTTCCACACTATTTTTCTTTAGGGGAGTGTTGCTGCCAACTACAATAGTCTACAGTAATTGGTGATGTGTGCGGATAATTTTAGTGACACATAATTACCTCTTAATTTCTACAACATCTAAATTAGTGCATACTGCAATTAATCATAACCTGTGGCCATACAGTTACAAAATACATCATTTGATTGTCTGTGAAATGAAAACTGTTGATATAAGCTTTCATGCAGAAACTAGCAACTCAGTGGGAGTCTGGTAAAGAGAATAACAGTGAAGGTACTCAAGCCCTTACCTGTGACATGACTTTGGGCAAATCTCTTCTCATGTCTAATCTTCAGTTTTGTTAGCCACCATGTCTGAACAATGGTGCCTTCCAGTCAGACTCAGTGGAATCTCATCCAATTCTTCTCAAAGAGGTACAAAACAGCTGAAATCTTCTTTGGGGATCAACACCATATGAAGACAGCAGTGTGTAGTTGTCTGATCAGGCATTGGGGCAAAGTTGTCTCATCCTAGTCTGCCCACTGGCTATTTGACTTTGGATAAATCTCTTTAACTTTTCTATTTCCTCACTTATGAGTACATTTGACCAAATGTTCCTTAAAAGCTTGCCTGTCTCTAAAACTATGGCTTAAATATATGTTAGGAGTCTGATTCTTAAAAATACTGAAACATTGCATTATCTCTTTGTTCCTGAAATAATTTAGGTACCAGCAATATACCTTTGATATGTGCAAAGCTAAAAAAAACTCATGGCTACATGAATGAAATAACTATATTATTCCAATAATCAAATAAAGAAATACCCGCCTTCACCCCATATGTAAGTAAACTAGTATGGGAAGCTGCTGCAAGAATTTAAAAATACACTGCCTTTTCATGGAGCACTGGGTGTGGGGAATGGGCAATAAATCTTGGAACACTAAAAAAAAATTAAAAAAAAAAAGAAAAGGAAAATCTTCTTTATTTACCCATAAAAAAAATACACTGTCCTTTAATCTTATAGAATGGAGGTTCTGGAAGTGACAAAAATGTAATGATCCTGAACTCAGTCTGCATCATCCACAAAGCTGACTATTAATCTCAAAATGTTCCAAAACATGCAGAAAGTATTTGCATTTAGAAACCATTCACCCATAACTGATAAAAAGACTCGAGTAGCCATAGAGTTTTCAGTGTACTCCAAGGTGCTTTTTATGATAAGGCTGAACGGGAATGTGCTTGAGGAGACTATCCTTATATTAGGTCTTATGCGTGAGTGCACTGTGTCACTATGATTTATAGTAACTCAGCTCTGCCTGGGGAGAACATGGGTCTTTTGAGGAGCTTCAGTCTTATTTTGGAGAATCAGTTTGGGGTTGCTAATTGGAAATTGTCAAAATGTGTTGCTTCAGTCCCATGAGAACTTATCAGGCTTACTTCACCATACCGGTAGTAAATAGAACAACACCTCTGATTCATGCATAACTGCTCATGATATTCCAGCTGGGTTTTAACCTGACTGAAGATAGTTAGAATGAGTGACATTCTGGTAAAAGTATCCATAGGGGTAATTACAGATGGTTGAATAATTTCACTATAAAAATATCATAAAAAACCCCAGATATTTTATCTACCACGTTGAAATCATCATATCATCATATTTTAGATGCAAAAATATAGGTTAAAACTCTTTAAGAAATCAATACCTGAGACAACCCATTCATCAAGTATTTGAAAAAACTTACCAAATCTCTGGCCTTGAACAACTTATACCCTAATATAAGGGTCTGTCCATACAGGGAGAGGGTACAAGAAATAGATCTGTTTTTTTCAGCTATGTGGTTCCTGTCATTACTGTTAAACTCTGCAGTTGTGGACCTGAAACAGGCATAGACAAAACATGAACTACTGGGTGTGGTTTTATTGTCTACACCAGCAGTTTGCCTTACAATAAATAGTAAGAGCCACATGTAACATGAATATAGATCAAATAAGGAAGAAAATCTAAACCAAGCACAGAAAATTAGAAAACAATTGAAATAGAAAATAAATGATCTAGAAATTCAGAAGGGTAAGATTTCTGTGGGTGGAAGAGATTCCTGAGATGATATAACATTTAGTCTTTTCAGAAATTCTCTTTATCTGATTTCATGATGAGGAGCTTTACCATGATCCTGTTAGTTCCTTTTGTTATTCTTTCCTTTGGTAAGTTATATGACAGTAGTTCATAATTATTATATGTGGTCTGGAATGGAAGCATTTGATGGCTGTGTTAGACGGTTCTTCATATTAGGATAAATCATGAAATCTTTCCACTGACTCCATCATAAGCTAAATTGACAAGCCTATTACATTTAAAAACTGGGAAGTTAAAATGGTTCAACTTGGGAGGTAGGCTTGAATAGATTCTTAATGTTTATTTATTGCTTTCAGCTCTGGAAAGGATTTCATCACAATCTGTCTCACACCCAGGTGTGATTCGCAGATAAATGAAAACAACATTCATATTCTGGAAAAGAATACCTTTCTCAGCAATGGAGTCACTTGTTCCAGATTTTGTCTGCCTTGTAAGCCCAGATATTTTATCTACTACATTGAAATCATTATATCATCATATTTTAGATTCAAAAAAATAGGTTAAAACTCTTTAAGAAATCAATTATATTCCTGAAATATTCCACTTGAGCAATATATTAAAAATAATATAAATGATCTTTACTAGCATTATTAGTGTCATTAAGACATTTTTATCCTAACCATAATTTACAGTGCTTACTTGAATACCGTGTCCACTTGTAGGCTTATTTAAGAATGGAAAAGGAAAGTCTTTTGTTTGGTGCCAATTTTCTCCAAGGAGTACACTGAAAACAACCACTCTTCAGCTATGATTTGACTGTATTTACAATTTGCACAATTTTCTTTAATACAGAACAAAGATGAGAGCATTTTGTTATCTTCCAACTGGTTCCTGTGATTAAAGCAGTGGGTACACAGGCACTCAGGTGCAAACCTTTATTCATGTCACAGCATCCTTCTTTACATCACTGCTCCATCAGCCTTGATTCCAATAAAACTGTGTACTGCTACATACAGGCTTACAAAGAATAAATATGTGTTCACCATACATGTGCCAAGAATGGATTCATACGCTGCAGTTTTAGCAAAATATAAGTTTAAATATCTCCAAGTCTGCACACAAAATAGTGTTTGCATTTCCTATTAAAAGCACTTAATGTTTAATGGCCCAAAATGCAATTTGATTAAGAATTTTGACATTAGTTTATTTGTTCTCTGCAAGGGCACCAATTCTGTGTTTTTTCATAAGCTACCATGCAAGGCAATTGACTGATTTTTGTTGTAAGGAAAACAACTTCAAATGATGCCTTAATAGATTTGTTATCGTCTACACCATTAGTGACTGTATCCATCAAAATCATCCTGGACAGCATTACTCTGTGCTTGTTCAGAAAAGTCTATTGATATAACAGAGAGGTTACTCTGCTTTATTTGAAAATGTCAGGAAAATAATCTATGGCTTTAAGACACTGTGGTGAAATATTTAACAGATAAGACAATGGGGACTAGGGGAACGATAGTTGTCTTTACAAAAAAACCCAACTTTCAGATGTCTATATTATACTTATTCACATTTTGATTTTAATATCTGTAAAAAGTTACCCCATTTGCAGGTAAACTTCTTTGCACACACACAGGTTCATGTTGTCTTTTTGGATTAATAGGATTTATGACACATTGTTATGCTTATTACTACTGTTGTGCTTTAATGCATCATTTTTGAGCTACTGGACTTCTGATTACAATTTGGGATTAAAGTAGCAAAAATAATGAAAGTGACTATTTAGCAAATGAAACTAGCACTCAAAAGATACAAAACTACTCCTCTTTATGGGTGAGTAATATTCTATTGTATATATATACCACATCTTTATCCATTCATCAGTTGATGGACACTTGCCTCCTTATTGCTATTGTAGATAATGTTACAATAAACATAGGGACGTATATTTTTTTTGAATTAGTGTTTTCATTTTCTTTGGGCAAATACCCACTAGTGGAATGGTAGATCATATGATTATTATTAATTTATTAATATTCTTAATTTTTTAAGAAAAGTATACATATTTTTTTCACAGTGGCTGTACCAATTTTCATTCCTACCAATTGTCCATGAGGGTTCCTTTTTCTCCACATCTTCACCAACACTTCTTATTTCTTGTGTTTTTGACTTTAGTCATTCTTACAGGTATAACGTAATATCTCAATGTTGTTTTGATTTGTATTTCCTTGACACTCAGCCATAAAAAATAATATCTTACTATTTGCAACAACATGGATGGATCTATGGGGTATAATGCTAAAGGAAGTAAGTCAGAGGAAGACAAATACCATATGATTTCACTCACATGGAACTTAAGAAACAAAACAAATAAACAGAGGAAAAAGGAGACAAATGAAACAAACTCTTAAGTACAGAGACAAAGTAGTCTCTGGACAAACGAGAGGGAGGTGGGTAGGAGGATGGATGAAATAAGTGAAGGGGATTTAGAGTATACTTATTGTGGGGCTCCTGGGTGGTGCAGTTGGCTAAGTGTTAGACTTTTGGTTTTGGCTCAGGTCATGATCTCAGGGTTGTGAGATAGAGCCCCATGTTGGGCTCCACTTTAGCACAGTGTCAGCTTAAGACTTTCCCACTCCCTCTGCCTCTCCCACCCATTCTCTCTCATAAATAAATAAATAAATCTTTTTAAAAAAGTACATATCATGATGAGCACTGAGAAATGTATAGAATTGTTCAATCACTATACTGCATACTTGAAACTAATATAACACTATGTTAATTATACTTCAATTATAAAAAAAATGGGAAAATACTTAGGCTGAGACAAGGAGCAACTTGTAAACTAAAAGTTATGTGAAAGAAACTGCTTCAAATAGTCTTTGATAAAAACATTTGCCATTTTTAAGATTATGATGATATTTTCGTGAACACATATCTTACATATGATAACATTTGTGAAATAATTGTGGAAAAATGGCTTCATTTTTCTTGCAAAATGACCAAACTGTTTATAGATCACTTACAAAAATATATATACTTATTTATTATATATGCATTATTACATATTGATATATATTGAAAATCCACAGTAGTCCACAGAACACACAAGCACACTGTGGAAATCCTTCCTTTATAGTCTTCATCAGGCCACAAACCTTAAAGATTTCAGCAGCTCAAACTCCTCCTCTATTGTCTATCTCTCAGTTTAGCAAAAACTCCAGTCTCTTGAGTAACCAGAAATTCCAGTCTCCTGAGTAACCAGGAGGAAGGCAGATGGTAATCCTTAACATTCACTTTTACAGGCTCCCAAAGGAGAAAAAAGAAGAAGAAAAAAAACCCCACTATATTGATTAAAATTATAACCTCAGCCAGAGAGAAATGCACAAACCCAGGGTGTAGGACTATCTGATAAAGAGGCTGTACGCCCGATTTTCTACATCTATATCTGGTGTAGATACAACCCTGGCTCCTCCCCACTCCAGCTCCCTGATAGATTTATTGCACTTAAGAAGAAGAAAGCTCTGATCCTCTGTTCCCAGCTCTCCCTCACTCCACCCCCAGCCCTGGCTCTCACCCTGCCCGGGGCTGCTCTACCGATTTCCATCACCACCACTTACCACCCCTCCCTCGTCATGCCTCCTGCTGGCCCTGGGGTCAGGTCTTCTTGCAGCCCTATTCCTACTGCCCTCTGAAGATACTTTCATTTTCATTGGACAGGCCTTTGAGAAAGGAAGGAACGGTTGGAATAGTAAATAACTACTCATATTTTCCCCTGAGTAGCACTGTCATTGTTTTCTCTTAGAATTTGGACAATTCTAACAATGAGCATTAACCCTAGCACTTTGACCTTAAATGTCAGTAAAATTATAAATGAAATAATTGAGTGGTTAGGATTAGTCATTGCCTCCTCAGTTGAAATATAGACACTTCACCTTTCTCAGTCCGTGGTGTGAGAGAGCTGGACATTCCTGCCAACAAATACCAAGAAGGCAGGTTTTATTGTCTGTGTTGGCTCTTATAATCAAGGTGAGTTTGATGAAATGATTTTACTTGGTTACAATCTCTTCAATCAAACAATGCATAATACATGGAAGTCTATATTTTACCAAGAAAAATCTTTAAATTGACAAATGGTGGCAAATTCTAAGGTACATGATTTGTTATTTGTCCATTTACTTTAAATACCCATAACTGGATTTCATGATTTTTATAAAGCTTCCCTCTGTTTCCAACAGTAAACAGGCAAAGCCATTTAATTTTAATTTTAAGCTAAACAAACTATAAGAGGCAGTCTGTTTATTTTGAAAAGGATTTTGTCTTACAGGTATTCTGAAACAATGAAAATAGTAATGCAGGGGCGCCTGGGTGGCTCAGTTGGTTAAGCGACTGCCTTCGGCTCAGGTCATGATCCTGGAGACCTGGGATCGAGTCCCACATCGGGCTCCCTGCTCGGCGGGAGGCCTGCTTCTCCCTCTCTCACTCCCCCTGTTTGTGTCCCCTTTCTGGCTGTGTTTCTCTCTGTCAAATAAATAAAATCTTTAAAAAAAAAAAAAAAGAAAATAGTAATGCATTTGAACAACCTATTTAATTTATGCTATATCTAAATTGCATGATGGGTTTTCTAACACAGAAGGTCCTCAACTCTAAGTAGTATTTCTATATGTAAGAAATCAGCTTCCTATATTTGAAAATCATGACTAGAGGGTTGAATATCTTGTCTCTTCAACACCCTATATTAAAACTATGTATAAGAGACAGATAAAATATTCTTTTTCCGTGAAAATTTATCTACAGTGGAATAAATACCTGCAAACAGTTAGCTTTTAAACCTCCAGACTAATCATTACTATTTCATGAGTGCTTATTCTGTTCCGGGTACTATGTGAAGCACTCAAATGGGACATTCTTTTTCTTAAACAGCTTAGTAATTGTATCATTACTAAGCCATAGGTAAAGATATTGAGTCAGATAAAGGAAAAGTAACTTCTCAAATTCACACAGAAAACAAACAACTATTTTTTTTTTTAAATTACCATTTGACTTCCAAGTCTGTACCAGACTGTGTCACACATTTTGGCATGTGCCATGTGGGTATTCATATTACAATATAACTATTTGTACATGTATTTTCTTGGACTGGGAAGTCCTAGAAAGCTGGAAGCAAGCTTTCTTTGTATCCCTCAGATATATTCATACAAACTATCTGGGAATCTTGTTAAAACACAGAGTCTGATTCAGTATCTGAGGCTGGCCTGATAATCTGCATCTAATAAAATCTTATGTGATGCAGATGCTTCTTTTTCTGGGGAAACATGTTAAGTTGCAAAGCCTTATGATCCTAGTGATACAGATTTTCACATAAATATTCACTCAATAAATATCTATGAATGCAAGAATGTATGACTTCATGAATGAAGAAATAGCTTTCTCAAAGCTAACTTGGCAAATTCCTCACATGTGAGTAACTAGGAGTTTCCATGGGCAACTGACTACAAATACTTCTCATCTTGGTAAAGATAGTCATCAGAATACTTGCTCTGTGTATTTGCAAAATGTCTAGGCATTCTCATGGCTGGCTTCCACGCCAAATGTAAACACAATTCTACAACGTGTCGTTCTGAATCTTTGATCACAAAGTCCTCTGTCTATAATGTCTTTCTCCTTTGTGCTCACCATGGTCAAATCCTACCATTTTTTCTAGACCAACTTCCTTTAATAAACCCTTCCCAAATCTTCCCTCAGATCACATAACTATCAGTCAATTTGCCACACACGTACTTGCAACTATTCTTCTACTCATTTTTAAATGAACACTCATTAAACAGCTACTATGTGCCAAGCTTTATAACAGGTACTTGCCTCCATATCAGATAGAACATTTCATTGCATTTATGTGATTATTCTTCTTGTCTATACCTTAAGCCTTTTTAAGACAAAGAATATGACCTTATAATTATTATAATCTTCATATTATTAGAGTGCCTTGGAAACAAAAGTTCATGCTTGTTAAATAAAGCATGATTTAACTCTTTGAAATTTGGTTACTCAAATATGATCTAATTATTATATAAAAACAAGTACTTTGGTGTCCATGCAAGTCTTCATTAGGATCTTAACCTATAGGTGAGACCACTGGGTACACACTTCACATTGCCACTCATTTGGCCTCCTTAAAAAATAAGTTCTTCCAATTACTTTCTCCACTTGGCCAATCTGTCTACCTCTAAAATTGCAACCAATTTTTAAAGATATCTTATGGTATTTTTTGATTATCTTTGATAGAGTTCTTATATATTTCTCACTATGAATTTAAGTGATATATATTTCTAAATCATGCAAAATTTCTTCAGTTTATTGTAAAGATTGAGGTCTTATTCAATGAGAAAGTGCAGATCCATTCAGATTAATCAAAGTTGTTCTTTCCATTGACTTCTGCCAATCACTGACACAGTGATTGCACAGGATGGGCCAGATATTCAGATGATAGGGTTTGATTACTTGAGGGCCTAAAGACTATGTAGAAGTTTTGAGGGAATCAGCAAGAAAATAAAAAGAAAGAGTTTCATCAAGGAAATGTGATATGATATAAAGCAAGCAGAGCTTTTATTTTCTTCTCTGGCTGAAGGCAAGACCAGTGTTGGCTTAGTGAACTCCTTGGCCTCTTCATTCCATCTGTACACAGTAATCTTAAACTTAATTTGTTTTCTACTCTAATCACAGAATTGCAGACAAAACCTTTTGAAGCAAGTCCACTAAAAAGAATTTCCCTTCTTTTTAGAAGGGAAGGCCACCTCATCCTTATCTGGGTGGGTCCAGTGATCTTAAATGAGAGACAATGCCAGGCTTCTCAAGTGTTACCAATGACAGGAAGAAGCAAACCAAAAGAGTATGAAGATTTTGTGATTTCCAAAAATAGGAATCTTGTCATTGGTAATGGTGTTTAGAAGATATGTTAAATTTTTGCCAACTCAACTACAAGCTTTTAAATTTTAAGTATTGAATTCATTTTTACTTTGGTATTTATATATTGTATATGAACCCAACAGTGTAAGGAAAATAAGTGAATTTCAAATAAATCAGTAGCAGGCAATTGGCTGGAGGTCTAACATGTATCTATATTACATAAAATATGTATACATTTTAATCTTAAACTTTTCATAGCTAATGTTCTGTAAACCAGTTTCTATGGACAGCAAATGTACCGTATAAAAAACAAGGTAAAATATTAACCTTTCTTCTTAAATAAGAGAAACTATTGGTTGATTAAGATTAAAGACATACATTATTATTTCCTTAAAATGGCTTGTCTTATTTGATTCTAAAATCTGTATGCAAGAGCAAAGGAACAGAAATGGCTATAATAGCTTACAAGAGAAGAACAAGTTTGGAAGATTCATACTACTTGATTTTAAGACTCACTATCAAGCTACAATAATTGAGAGGGTGGTATTGGCACAGAAAGACACAATCACTTAGAATAGGTAAGGCAGAAAAAGGCTCAAATGGATATAGCCATTTGATATTTGACAAAGATGAAGAAACAGTTAAATGGAGAAAAGTTGGTCTTTATAACAACAAATGGCACTGGAAAAATTGGTCATCCATAGGCAAAAACAAACTTTGACCTACATATCGCACTTCACACAAAGGTCAAGTCAAAATGTACCTTAAATCTAGATGTAAACTAAAAATTATAAAACCTTCAGGAGAAAATTCTCATGACCTAGATTTAGAACAAGATTTCTTAAAAATGACACCAAAAGCCTTCTTTTTTTTTTTTTTTTAAAGATTTTATTTATTTGACAGAGAAAAACACAGCCAGAGAGGGAACACAAGCAGGGGGAGTGAGAGAGGGAGAAGCAGGCCCCTCGCCCAGCAAGGAGCCTGATGTGGGACTCAATCCCAGGTCTCCAGGATCATGACCTGAGCTGAAGGCAGTCACCCAACCAACTGAGCCACCCAGGCGCCCCGCAAAAGCCTTCTTGATGATAAAAATGATAAGTAGGATGTCATCAAAATAGAAAAGTTTGCTCTGTCAAAGACTATCAAGAGGATGAAAGACAAACTGTGGGTTAGAAGAAAGTATCTGCAAACCACACATCTACAAAGAGCTATATCCAAACAATAAAGAACTCTTAAAACCCAATACAATTTTAATGGAAAACTCAAAATTTACAAAGTGGGCAAAGAACTTCAAAGAGGATATAAGGATGGCAAAAAATCACACGAAGAGATGTCCAACTTCATTAGCTATTGGGAAAATACAAATTTAAACCATAATGATATACTACTACCTAAATATTAGGATAGCTAAAATAAGATTATAGACAAGTGTGGAGCATGATGAAGAGCAAATGGAACTCATGCATTGCTGGTGGGAAAACACAGTGTTACTGTCACTCTGGAAAAAAAGTTGGGCAAAACTGATAAAGTTAAGCATATACTCACCATCTGACCCAGCATTCTTATTCCTGGTATTGTACTTAGGTAAATTAAAAATATTTGTCCAGGAAAGCAAATGGGAACTAGGGTAATCTAGGGAGGGAAACGAAACAACAGAGACTTTGAACACAGAAACAAACTGAGGGACTTGGAGGGAGGGGGGTGGAGGGATGGGAGAGCCTGGTGGTGGGTACTGGGGACACCTAAAGCGGGGAGCACTGGGTGTGGGGAATGGGGAATGAATCTTGAAACACTGGAAAAAAAA
>PITA01027026.1:0-21675 GCA_004023965.1 Spilogale gracilis | reverse complement strand
AGCTTGGCGTGAAATAAAGCTTTGCTTGACCTTTGCTTTTGTATCAGCCGCGTTCCTTGACCACGGACCCTATTATAACAACATAAAATATGTTTTTTTTAAAGATAGTATTTATTTTTTTAAGTAATCTCTACAACCAACACGGGGCTCAAACCTACAACCCCAAGATCAAGAGTTGCACACTCCACTGACTGAACCGTCAGGCGTCCCCTTTAAAAATTTTTAAATCTTTCTTTGGTTCTTTTACTCAATTTCATTCCTAACAAATTTTACACTAAACCATATCTTTTAATGTCTTGTGCTTTATGGCATATATTATAATGGCTACTACAAAGAGACATTTTAAATGATATTTGGCTTTGTTGTAAAACTAATATTTTTTTTAAAAGAATTTGAAAACAGGAAAAAGAAAACCAAATGGATTTCTTTCCAGGTTCATTTCCTATAGTTTTTCCTTTCTTCATTTATTAATATAATTGAAATCATACCACATAGATAATATTATGCCATTTGTTTTAACATTTATGCCATGGTTTTCTTTATAAACATACTAAATATTAAAGCTAATTTAAAATGTGTCTAGTTGCCATATTGCTTGTTAACTTATACTGCATGCCACCTCACACAAAAAAAGCTTTCATTTTATTTTTAAAGATTTTATTTATTCGACAGAGACAGAGAATGCACCTGTGCAGGCAGGAAAGAGTACAAGCAGGGGAAGCTGAGAGCAGAGGGAGAAGCAGACGCCTCAATGAGCAAGGAGCCCAACTCTGGCACTTGATCCTAGGACTCCGGATTATGACCTCAGCTGAAGGCAGACGTTTAACTGACTGGTGCCCCCACAAAAGCTCTTAATAGAGGTTACATGTAATAATCACAAAACTACTCAGTAGCTGTGCAATTTTAGGTAAAATACTTAATTTCTAGGGACACCTGGGTGGCTCAGTTGGTTAAGCGTCTGCCTTCAGCTCAGGTCATGATGCCAGCGTCATGGGATCAGAGTTCCGAATTGGGCCCCCTGCTCAACGGGAAGCCTGCTTCTCCCTCTCCTCCCAGCTCATGCATGCTCTCTATGCTGCTATCTCTCAAATAAAAAAATAAAATCTTAAAAAAAAAAAAAGTTAATTTCTCAGTTTCTAATCTGTATAATGGGATTAATGTAGAATATACATTATAGGGTTACTGTGAAAATTTAATAAGATAATATATGCAAAGTGTTTAGTACAGTGGTGCATACTCAACAAATGTTAGTGATTACTATTCCATTAACACAAACCTCCTAGATGACTGCCCCCAGTGGCAATGCTAAAAAGTGGTGAAAAAATTGTAAAAGAAAATCAACGAATCTCAGTTTTCAATCCTGATTACTCATGGTGGATTATCTAGATCAGAGATCATGTGTCACCTGCTGATCTGTTTCATTTGGCCAACACAATCTTTAAAAAATTTTTAAGGTTGGGGCGCCTGGGTGGCTCAGTGGATTGGGCGACTGCCTTCGGCTCAGGTCTTGATCCCGGAGACCCGGGATCGAGCCCCGCATCGGGCTCCCCGCTCTGCGGAGGGCCTGCTTCTCCCTCTCTCACTCCCCCTGCTTGTGTTCCCTCTCTGGCTGTATTTCTCTCTGTCAAATAAATAAATAAAATCTTTAAAAAAAAAAAAATTTTTTTTAAGGTGTGCTAAACATAAAACGTTAATATTTTACAGCTTTTAAATCTACAAAAATGGAGATTCCATATGATTCGACTTAGTAAGTGCCACCATTTTTGAAACAGTTTACACACACAGTTTTCTGACTTCTTTAGATAATTAGGATGGGGGCGCCTGGGTGGCTCAGTTGTTAAGCAACTGCCTTCAGCTCAGGTCATGATTCCAGAGTCCCAGATGGAGCCCCACATCGGACTTCCTGCTCAACCAAAAGCTTGCTTCTCCCTCTCTCACTCCCCCTGCTTGTGTTCCCTCTCTAGCTGTGTTTCTGTCAAATAAATAAAATCTTAAAAAAAAAAAAAATTAGGATGATGTGGCAATAAGCCCAAATGTCTACATAGTAGTTATTAGCTGGAGCTAGTAGTGCCACCTGCTGTCTCCTTCAGATGGCACCTGTACCTTTCTATCTACTACAGTCCACGCCATTCTATTTTGCCTTATAAGCTGACAACTTCACTCATTCATATTACCCCGGCTGGCTGGCCACGAGAATTGGAAACCTTTTTTTTTTTTTTTTTTTGTAGACACACTGGAGAGGCTTGATGCTTATTTAGCATTCAAATGGTCTGTTTAACTGTGGGATTTTTTTTTTTTTACTCTGCCAAAATTATAAATTTTGCTTGTTTTCTATGTAATGTATTGATGAACAGGTTGAGAAGAGAAATATATACACAGGCATGTTTTAGATGTTAATTAAGGCATGTTAACTCACAATCTATAGCTGTGATGTACATAATAGTAGGGATCAAATAAAAAAACATTTAACATTTACTCCTGTAAGATAAATTATGATTACTCCATGTGGCTTTGGAGTCAAGGGCTCCAATACATTTGGAGCCATGAAGCCCCAGGTAAATCATTAAAACTCTGAGCTTCAGCTCTTCCTTATGTACAATAAAGATAATACTGCATACCTAAAAAGGTTGAGCACGGAGTAAATTGAAATGGAAACAACTCTTAATGCCCCTATCCTGCTCTCCGTCATTCCCTCTGGCGTCTATTAAGGGAGAAAGTGCTTTACGAAGCAATCATTCCTTAATATTTATGTTTAAGCACTATGTAGACAAAAATTCTCAAGGCGGGGAGGATAATGTGTGAACTGAGAGCATCACATTGGACCGAGGGGGTCTATCCAAACCGTTATCATGGGTGTTTATACTGTACTCTGAACTTCATAGAAAAATACTGAAATCTCATTCACTGAAGCCATCCTTTGTATTGTATAACACGTAACATTTCACCGGCATCCCCTGTAATTAGACCAGACTGAGGGAACCGAAATAGTAAGGCCCAAGGTACGCATTATTTTATACCTTCTGACCATCCCCAATTCTTCTTCATCTAGGACGCAGGACGCGCAGCTTTATCGGGGCACGCCGACAAAGGGGCCAAGCGAAAACACTCTCGGCCAGGGGCAGGGAAGGACCTTGGCTACCGGGAGAGCAGCGGCCTGCGCCCCGCCGGTGCTCGAGCAGGGGATGGGCACCGATCCCCCGGGCGCCTGGCCCTGCCGCGAGTGCGCGCAGCGCCCGGGCGGAACGCCGGCCGGGAGGGCGGAGAAGCCAATCCCGCCCCCGCTTCGAGCAGCGGAAGGGCTCGCACGGCCCCCGCCCCAGCTCCCAGCAGCCGGAGGGCTCGCACCGCCCCCGGGAAGGGCGCTGGGTGGAAGGCACGGGCCAGGCCGGCGGGGAGGCGCCAGGCACAGCCGCCGGGCGGCGACCCGGCTCCGCGACACTGCCGTTACCCCGCCCCTCCCCCGCGCGCCAACCTTCGGCGGCCACCACCGCTCACCTGGTGGCGTCCGCGACGTTCCTGACGAACAGGGAGGTGTTGGGGGGCCTAGTGTAGCGCGACATGGCCGCTTCCTCCGTTGCCTCCGGGCCTGCCCGTGGCCGTCGGGCTAGCTCGGTTTCTTGCTGCCGCCACAGCAGCTCAGCCGGCCCCCGGCGCGACCCCCTCCCCTCGGCCTCGGCCCCGCGAGCGCGCAGCCGCAGAGGCGGGCGCGGGGGTTGGGGGGGGAGTGAGGGGGCGCTGCGCGGCGCGAGCCTGCCCGTGCGGACCGCGTGGGGGCGGAGCCCCAGCCGAGGGGATCCGGGGAGGGGGCGGTGCGGGGTCCGGAAGAGCTAGAGGATCTGGGAGAGGGGGCGGTGCCGGGTCCCGCGGGGATCCGGGAAGGGGGTTGCGCGGGAGTCCCGGGGTCCAAAGAGATCCGGGGAGAGGATGGAGCGGCGTCCGGCAGATCGAGGGGATCTGAGAAGAAGGGGGTGGTGCAAAGGAGGATCGGGGACGGGGCGGTGCAGAGGGTCCGGGGTTCCGAGGAGATCTGGGGATGGGGCGGTGCCGGGGTGCGCGGGAATCCGGGGATGCGGCGGGATTGGAGGCTGGAGTCCGAGGGATAGGGAGGGGGCGGCTGGGGTCAGTGTGCGGGAGGATGGAGGATAGACCTGTCCTAGGAGCTGAAGCTGAGCTGGAGGTTAGAGGATCCGGAAAGAGGGTGTCGGGAGTCGTCCGAATGTTCAACTGCTGAACAGCTGGATGGCCACCGGGGCCTTCATCCGTGCACCTTCAGCCCAAGACCTTGGCAATTGTTCCCACTCCTGTCCCTTTAGGCCTCACAGAGCCTAATAAGGTTTTCAAATTGTGAGGATTCGGGTTTTGTTTGTTTATGCTTTGATTCTTTATCCATTATACCCTTACAGCGTACTATTCAGCTGTGGGTACATTCATTTAGATGTTTATTGAGTGCCTACTATGCTAGGTGTGGGATATGGCAATGAGCACTGCAGGCCAAGTCCCAACTCTCAGAGCTTACATTGTAGAGAGAGGGTCCAACAATGAACGAATGAAAAAATGAATATATGTAATGTAGAAGAAAGCAATGAAAATACAGTGGCAATTAAGGATTTAAAGTATCCTCTTTTCCTTGCTCGGAAATGTAGCCCAGCCCTTTCTAGTTATCCTCCTGCAGGTTTGCGCTTCTTGTTGACACAGCCTATTACCCAGAAATGTAACCAGGTAACTTGTAATTATTAATAGCACCCCTTTTTAGTCTCAGAGGTGGTTGGTTTGGGTGGATAAACAGGAGGGTCATCCTACACAGTTCACAGCTATCTTTTTTTTTTTTAAGATTTTATTTATTTGATAGAGAGAAACACAGCTAGGGAGGGAACACAAGCAGGGGGAGTGAGAGAAGGAGAAGCAGGCTTCCCCCCAAGCAGGGAGCCCAATGTGGGGGCTCGATCCCAGGTCTCTGGGATCATGACCTGAGCCGAAGGCAGTCGCCTAACCAACTGAGCCACCCAGGTGCCCCTCACAGCTATCTTAAAGGCTGTGAGAGTTTTCCAAGATCTAGAAACATTTCTAGAACAGTGGCCATTCATTCAAAAGGAATTGCTTTGGCCCAGCAGGGACAGCGCTAGACAGGGAGTATAATGGTAGAGAGTGACCAGGTTCCTAGTCTCATGGAGCTTACAATTTGGTAGGGAAGCAGAATCTGATAATACTAATAAATGCATAAACTATGGTAAAAAGCTGTATGCTGCTGAATGTGGTTGGCAAACAGGGCTAGAGGGTCACTCAACTTCTCCCTGAAGTCTTGGGGAGGTATTTGAAGAATGAAGAGCAATTCATGTACTGGAACAGCATGTGCAAAGACTTCAAGGCAGTATAGGACCGAAATAAGGCAAACAGGAGGAAAAAAACTGAAGAACCAGAAAGTGAGGCTGGAGAGCAGGCTGGGTTTACAGTAGGGAAATTTGGAATGCTGAGTGTACTGGTTTACTAGGGCTGTCATAACAAATTAGTTATAATTCAGTGGTTTGAGGCAAGAAAAATTTATGGGGTGCCTGGCGGCCTGAGACTCTTGATCATTTTGAGTTTGAGTCCCACGCTGGGTGTTGTGATTACTTAAAATCTTTAAAGAAAAGAGAGAGAGAGGAATTTATTCTCTCACAGTTCTGGAGGTCAGAAGTCTGAAATCATGATTTTGGTAGGACCACACTTTCTCTGAAGGTTCGAGGGGGTGAATCCTTCCTTGCTTCTTTCAGTCCCTGCTGCCTTTAGACATTCCTTAGCTTGAGGCTGCATATATTCCATCCCATCCCATGCCTCCATCCTCACAGGATCTTTTCTTCTGTCTTATAGGAATACTTGTCATTGGATTTAGGGCCCACCCAGATAACCCAGGCTGATCTCATGTCAAGAGTCTTAATTGTATGAGCACCTGCGTGGCTCATTCAGTTAAGCAGCTGCCTTGGGTTCAGGTCTTGATCCCAGGGTCCTGGGATGGAGCCCCATGTTGGGCTCTCTACTTGGTGGGGAGCCTGCTTCTCCCTCTCCCTGCCTGCTGCTTACCTTGCTTGTCCTCCCTCTCTGTCTCTCAAATAAAAAGATAAATTAAATATGACAAAACAAAAAAAGATTCTTAATTGTAGCTTCAAAAACACTTTTTCCAAATAAGGTCATATTTTGGGGTTAGGCTTGGACATACTTTTACTGGGGGCACCATTCAACCCCCTATACTGACTTGTAGAGAAAAGACACTTGACTTGGTAGGAAATTAGTTATTAATAAACCTATTCCTTGGCATATTAAGTAAGGTAAAAACTCCATGTAAATTATGAATTTGAAGTACCTGGGTGGCTCAGTTGGTTAAGTGTCTGTCTTCAGCTCAGGTCATGATCCCAGGGTCCTGGGATAACATCGGGCTCCCTGCTCAGTGGGGAGCCTGCTTCTCTCTCTTCTTCTTCCTGCTGCTTCCCCTTGCTTGTGCTCTCTGTCTCTCTCTGTCAAATAAATTTTTTAAAAAATCTTTAAAGTATAAACTTATTTAGCTAAAAATATGTGTATTTGTATGTCCATATATAAATGAGATTGTTTTCTAGGTGGAGGCATTTCACTCTGATTTTTACTTTCTTCTTACCTTTGATACTGTCAGATTATTTTTGAAAGCCGTTTTATAATTGGAAAAATCCTACAAAGCTCTTAGTCATTTGAAAAAAGGCTTTTGTCTTTTTGTAGAATTCTGTGAAAAGATTTACAGTGCATGAGGAATGGGTTTTTTCCTTTTCCTATTGATGGAAGTATCTAAGGAAAGGGTTTTAAACTGTGAAGAAGGTTCTTTTAGACTTTTGAACTTTAACAATAGCTGGAATTGGCACCTACATGGCTTAATTGGTTAAGTATCTGACTCCTGATTTCAGCTCAGGTCATGATCTCAGGTGGTGGGGTTGAGAGTCAGCTTGCAATCCTCTGCCTCTCCCTCTCCCTCTGCTCCCCCCTTTTACTTACTCTTTCTCTCGAATGAATAAATAAATAAATATCTTCTAAAAAGTAGCTGGAATTGATTTAAAGTAAGTTGTGGAAATGGTGACCGTGACATGTTAGTTATCTTGACTATCATGATCAATTTCATGTTATTTATCTTGACTATCGTGATCAATTTCACTGCATACATATATACATGTATGTGTATGTCATATATATATTAAATCATCATATACTTTAAATGTGTATATTTTTATTTAATAGTTGAGTTGTGGAGCCATAATTATTTATATTACATAAAAATGTATGCTGTTGGGGCGCCTGGGTGGCTCAGTTGGTTAAGCGACTGCCTTCGGCTCAGGTCAGGATCCCGGAGACCTGGGATCGAGTCCCATATCGGGCTCCCTGCTCGGCAGGGAGCCTGCTTCTCCCTCTCTCACTCCCCCTGCTTGTGTTCCCTCTCTGGCTGTGTTTCTCTCTGTCAAATAAATGAAAATCTTTTTTAAAAAATGTATGCTGTTCTTTTTTCTGAATATGAAGTGTAAAGAAGTGTAAGTAAACTGCTTTCTAGTTGGAAGGCCTGACAAGGGACATGGTCAGGCATGGACAATCAAAGAAGGTTATGCAATGCCAGTGTCTTCAGCGGGTCCTCAAACCAATTGAGATGAGCAAATAATCAAACTATACCTTGTATTTTCCTTGGCATTTTGAAATACTCTTAAAGAAGTGGGGAAAAGGCTTAGGTCAAGACTAAAAACCCTGTTACCAGACTCACAAATATATACATATTTACCCTAAGTCCTAGAATTTAGCAAGGTGACATTTAGTAAATCAGTTATTGCTTTGGAACACCAAGTGCTATCCTACAGGCTCGGGAGAGTTAATGTTCTTTCTAAATTGCCAGGAAATTCCCAAGGAGTTTACCACTGGCAAAATCTGACAATTGTTTATTGTTTATTAACTAGCATTAACTCTGCTTCTACAGCAGAGTTTAATATATATTGTTCTTTGCAGCAACTACTTCCTTTCCATTTAATACATTTTTAAAATTACAGTCTATCCTCACCACAAAAAAAGAAATAATAACTGACTGAAAATTAAATTATACTTGGATCTGTGTGAGTGTCTTGAAATCTGTGTGATGAAAAGCGTTTTGAAGAAACAAATTCAGAATTACTGAAGTCACCTGACTATGAATCTCTCTTAAGCCAGGAATTCACTCCCCAACAGATGGTGCTAGCTCTCCTGTAGTTCGAGCTGCCCTGGTCTACTCTTTCTTAAAATTTACTATGCATGACCTTGAATGTGAAGGGTGATGTGGTGATTTGCATAGAATGTATTCTAAACTTTCTCCATTGCCCCAAACTTTGGCTTATAAAACATTATTCCACACAATCCAGTTGAAAAATCTATGATTGTATCCTCTGATGAAGTCGATTTCTTCCACAGTAACTATAATTTAATAGTTTAAATTACAAATTTTTATACACAGGAAATAATTTAAATTTCATTTATATGGTAACAATGGATGGTATTTAGCTTTTTCAGAAACACTGGCTTACAGAAGACCTGTCACTTACCTTCATCTTCCCCAAAATGACACTCGGTCTTGAAAATGTTAGAGGTGTGTGCTTCTTCCTAACCCAGTTATTTGGCAAATGTTTAGTGGTAATCTACTGTACATTAACATAGTACTAGGAATTTGGGATGAAAATAGAAGTTATGATTCATAATTCTGAAAGATCCAGCCCAGTGTTTCCCAGAAGTAAGTCAAATATTTTCATATATTCTACGAGATTTTTGCCACGATGTACTTCTTTATTGTAATAGGTTTATTATTTTTCTTTAAATTAGCTTACTTTTATTTTAAAAGAACATTCTATCACCAATATTAATTTTTAGAAGTTTCACAGAGGATAATCATTACAAAATATCATTTTATTTAAAACAAAGCAAAACAAAACAGGAGCACCTGGGTGGCTCAGTCGTTAGGCAACTGCCTTCCACTCAGGTCGTGATCCCAGCGTCCCAGGGATCGAGCCCTGCATCAGGCTCCCTGCTTAGTGAGAAGCCTGCTTCTCCCTCTCTCACTCCCCCTGCTTGTGTTCCCTCTCTAGTTGTATATCTCTCTGTCAAATAAATAAATAAAATCTTTAAGAAAAACCATGTACATTCTAGCCTATTTTTTTTTTTAAGATTTTATCTATTTGTCAGAGAGAAAGAGAGAGAGAGCACAAGCAGGAGGAGCAACAGGCAGAGGGTGAAGCAGGCTCCCCGCCAAGCAGGGAGCCCGATGCGGGACCTGATTCCAGGATACTGAGATCATGACCCGAGCAGAAGGCAGATGGGTAACCAACTGAGCTACCCAGGTGTCCCTAGCCTATTAATTTTATCTGCAAAGTTTCCAAGACTGAGGCCTGCTATTCCTTTAAAAGGGAAATTAACCACACAATAGAGAGATGCTAAAGCTACCCTACCACCAAAGGGAGCCAGCTCTCACCTTATGCAATTCAATATTTAATGATATTTCATGCCACATCAGTGTAACACATAAAACCATCCATAGTACCACCAAAGTGAATGTCCTACATTTTGGGAGGCGTTCTAACTAGGGAGAGATGCACAAGTGAACAAATCATTACAGTACAGTTTCATTAGTGGTACATAAAAATTTCAGAGTACTTTATAGAACATGATGGACACAGATTAGTTCTCTTTGAGGAAGGGAGTTTGCAAGTTATTGTAAGAAAATCGATGTTTGAGTGGTGCCTGGGTGGCTCAGTTGGTTAAGCGACTGCCTTTGGCTCAGGTCATGATCCCGGAGAACCGGGATCAAGCCCCACATCGGGCTTCCTGCTCGGCGGGAAGCCTGCTTCTCCCTCTTTCAGTCCCCCTGCTTGTGTTCCCTCTCTGGCTGTGTTTCTCTCTGTCAAATAAATAAAATCTTTACAAAAAAAAAAAAAAAGAAAATCGATGTTTGAGCCATTTACTGAAGGGTGAATATAAACTCACTGAGGAATGGTAAAAACAGGGCATTTTGGAGAAAGTGGATTAGCTGAGCAAAGGTACAGTGTGGTAGAAGTAGCACGGTATGCTGAACTAAGAGGGGAAGGGAGAAGGGATGCTAAAGAGGTTGGAATGGAGATTAGGAGCTAAATGGTAAGAGGTTCTGTGTGTCTGTGTGTGTATGCCAAGGAGCTTTGTCTTAATTCTTTTGGTAATGGGAGTCCATCATCAAAAGTTTTTACACAGATTTTTTTTGTGTGTGTATTGAAAAAAATTTTTTTAATTAAATTATTTTATTTTTTTCAGTGTTCCAAGATTCATTGTTTATGCTCCACACCCAGTGCTCTATGAAATATGTGCCCTCAATACCCACCACCAGGCTCACTCCTCTCCCCACCCCCTCCCTTCCAAGACCCTCAGTTTGTTTCTGAGTCCAAAGTCTCTCATGTTTCATCTCCCTCCCTGATTTACCCCAATTCACATTTCCTTTCCTTCTCCTACTGTCCTCCATATTACTCCTTATGCTCCACAAGTAAGTGAAACCATATATTTGACTTTCTCTGCTTGGCTTATTTCACTCAGCATAATTTCCTCCAATCTGGTCCATATTGCTACAAAAGTTGGGTATTCATCCTTTCTGATTTAGGCGTAATATTCCATTGTATATATGTAGCATATCTTCTTTATCCATTTATCTGTTGAAGGGTACCTTGGCTCTTTCCACAGTTTGGCGATTGTGGCCATTGCTGCAATGAACATTGGAGTAAGTATGGCCCTTCTTTTCACTACATCTGTATCTTTGGGGTAAATACCAGTAGTGCAATTGCAGGGTCATAGGGTAGCTCTGTTTTTAATTTTTTAAGGAATCTCCACACTGTTTTCCAAAGTGGCTGCACCAACTTGCATTCCCACCAACAGTGTAAGAGGGTTCCCCCTTCTCCACAGCCTCTGTAACACTTGTTGTTTCCTGTCCTGTGAATTGTGGCCATTCTGACTGGTGTAAGGTGGTATCTCAATGTGGTTTTGATTTGAATTTCCCTGATAGCTAATGATGAACATTTTTCGTGTGTCTGTTAGCCATTTGTATATCTTCTATGGAGAAGTGCCTGTTCATGTCTTCTGCCCATTTTTTGATGTGATCATCTTTTTTTTTTGGTTGTTGAGTTTGAGGAGTTCTTTATAGATCTTGGATATCAGCCCTTTGTCTGTAGTGTCATTTGCAAATATCCTTTCCCATTCTGTGGGTTGCCTCTTTGTTTTGTTGACTGTTTCCTTCACTGCGCAGAAGATTTTATTTTGATGAAGTCCTAAAAGTTCATTTTCACTTTTGTTTCCTTTGCCTTTGGAGATGTGTCTTAAAAGAAGTTGCTGTGGCTGATGTCAAAGAGGTTACTGCCTATGTTCTCCTTTAGGATTTTGATAGATTCCTGCCTCACGCTGAGGTCTTTCATCCATTTCAAGTTTATCTTTTACACAAGAGATTAATACAAATTAGCTCTATGTTTTATAAGGATGGTTCTGACAGAGATGTATAGGATGAATTACAGGGAGTAGTGAAGTGGAGCTTGGGACAAGCAGATCAGTTAAAAGTCTCTTGCATGTAATATATTTTTTAAAGGTTTTATTTATTTGAGATAGAGAGAGAGAGCTATCATGCACAAGAGTGTGCATGAGCGGTGAGGGGGCAGAGGGAGAGAGAACCAGACTCACCACTCAGCAGGGAGACCAAAGTGGGGTTCCATCCCAGGACCCTGAGATCATGACCTGAGCTGAAGACAGATGCTTAAACATCTGGGCTACCCAGGCATACCTGAAATATATTTTCTGCTTAAAAAATATTTCTTAAATCATAGAAAGACAAATACTCCATGATCTCATATGTGGAATCTAAAAAAAAAATGGAGTTCATAGATATGGAGAACAGACTAGTGGCTTACAGAGGCAGGGGATAGTGATTGGGCAAAATGAGTGCAGAAGGTCAAAAGGTACAAACTTCCAGTTATAAGAAAGTAAGTCCTGGGGATGTAATGTACAGCATGGTGGTTATAGTTAAGCATATGTATTGTATATTGAAAGTTGCTATGAGGGAAGACCTTAAAAGAGAACATCACAAGAGAACAAAAATTTATAACTGTGTGGTGATGGATATTAACTATACTAATTGTGGTGATCATTTCTTTGTATATTCACATATTAAATAATTATCTTATATACCTAAAACTAATACAATGTTATATGTCAATTATATCTCAATTTTAAAAAAAGATATTTCTTAGCTTAGTCCTCTGAAAAGACTTAGAAAAAATGACCAGCCCAGCAGCATTCAGCATCTCTAGAGCTCACACTATAGTCTTTATTATTTTCTCCTAAAAGGAACCATGACTTTGGAAGAGTGGCTAATGCCAGGTCTAGGGCAGGAAATGAACAAGATAAGCCTGGGATATCTTGTCATATCAGAAAGAAGAAACTGCCAAAGTCTTCTGGGATCATGGGAAAAGGATTCTAAAGACAACACTGGCTAAAGAGGGGACAATTTAAATATCAATAAGAATCATAACTGCAGTGAATTAAAACATTGAATATTTTTAAGTATACAAGTTCATAATTATACTAAAAATCAAACCTAATTGATCACCTTTTATTTTTTTCTTAGAGAGGAAGGAGGGCTGTGGGAGGAGCAGAGGGAGAAGGAGAGACAGAATCTTAAGCAGGCTCCATGCTCAGCACAGAGCTGAATGCTGGTCTCAGTCTTACAACCTTGAGATCATGTTCTGAGCAGAAATCAAGATCACTTAATCGACTGAGCCACCCAAGTCCCTTAACAAGAAGCTTTTTTAAATTGACTTTCTCCTTCCCCTGGATTAGCTCCCCTGGTAACTTCTCAGGTTGGTAGGATGAAATGTTTCTAGGTATTACCAGGGGGAGTTTGTTATGGAGCTTGTTGTGGGGGGAGGCTGGGGAAGGCATGACAACTCAGCAGAACTCTGTTCTAGGCTTTCAGTGCTGTGGAAGGGCTTCAAACCACTGTGGAGCTTGGCTTCAGGTGTCCTTGGGAAACCACAGTTGGTAACGGTAGAGCTGTGGCTGGATGATGGGAATCTGGACCGTGCCCTCTGTTGTCTCCAGATGGAGTCAATGGTGTGTGCATTGTGTGCATCTGTCATCAGCCTTTTGGTGGGTCTCATACTTGTTTGGATTTGTCCAGTTGGCTAGAAGCTGGCTTTATGTGAAATGGAGAATGCTGCATTCACAAACACTGACTCAATACGTCAAAAATACCAGCTGCAGTAATTCAAGATAGTGTCAACTCTTTGACAAGCCTGGCTTTGTTCAAAAGGGAAATGCAGAGATTGAGTCATCTTGGGAGGATACTAGCCTGAAGAAAAAGTCATTAAAAATTCAGAGCCTGGTAGACACCTATGGGAAGCAGAAGAGAACAGAGAACATACTTTAACTGACAGAGGAAATCATTTCTCTAATAAAAGAACTTAAGGAAGAAAGAACCAGACACACAAGACAAGAAGAAATGATGGTTGAAGTTATCAGAATGACCAGGTCACTGAGCTGGGAGTCACCACATCTTAGTAAGTTTTCCAGCCAACAACTCCCTCATTATCCCTCCAAGGGATGAGCTTGGTCTGAAAGCTGAGCTGCTCTTTCCTTCTATTCAGGCCTCCTGTGCTGCAGGAGGCAGCCACCTACCTACACTCCAATGTGAGGTTCATAACTACCCCAAGGAAATAGTATCCATGAAGACCTCCTTTTTCTTCTCATTTCCTGGGAAGCACTCCCCTCCACCCTTCTTGGGCTGGAGTTTCTCCTTCACCTCCAAATCCTGAAATACAGGCTCTCTTTTGAAGTTAATCCAATTTTCAAATGAACCACCTATTGGAATCAACATCAGAAACTCCAGACTTTTAAAATGATGTCTCTTCAAAAGGAATTTTAATCTCATGCATCAGCATTTTAAAGGACTGTTTCTTTGATTAAAGTAACATCCAATAGAACTTAAGTTCTCAGAATAATGGTTTTTTTCATTTTTTTTGTTTTAAAGATTTATTCATTTGAGAGGGGGAAGGGTAGAGAGAGAGGGAGCAAAGGGAGAGAGAACCTCAAGCAGACTCCTTGCTGAGTGCAGAGCCCAACATGGGGCTCAATCCTAGGGCCCCAAGATCATGATCTGAGCCAAAATCAAGAGTCAGATGCTTAGGGATGCCTGAGTGACTCAGTCGGTTAAGTGTCTCCCTTCCGTTCAGGTCATGATCCCAGGGTCCTGAGGTGGAGTCCTGCATTGGACGCCTTGCTCAGTGGGGAGCCCGCTTCTCCCTCTGCCTGCCTCTCTCCTTGCTTGTGCTTGTGTTCTCTCTCTCTCTCTGACAAATAAATAAATAAAATATTTAAAAAAAGAGAGTAAGATGCTTAAATGACTGAGCCACCTAGGCTCCCCTTCACAATATAAATATTATAATATACATATTATTAGATATATTTATATATAATTTTTTATCTTTATAATTATATTTTTAAAATAAATTTATTATTTTTACAATGTTATTTTTATATGATTTTATAAAGCTATTTTATTTCTCTCCATACATAGTATAGGTACTGTGTTTTATTTGATTATAAGTGCAGTTTGTCAAAAGTGTACAATTCTGAGTGGATTCTATAGAGTTCTTCAGAGGGTCCCAGGTAGGACTGATCCCTAGGTATGTCTAGTGATTCAGTAATACACATTTTATAGGCTTCCTCTTTTTGCCAGTATCACTCCCCCGTTTTCTGGCATTAACTTCCAAAGAGGTCACCTGCACTTAAGAGTCCCTGCCTCTGCTTTCAGGGAAAACTAAACAAAGACTTTGGAATGTACCTCCAACCATACTATGTAAAACTGACCCTCTTGCCTTCTACTCCTGGATTGTAGTTAATGTGAACATTGCCATCAATAAATAAAGCTTAGTCACATCACTCTAAACTTCAGTTCTTGTCAGAGAGAGAGCATGCAATGGGGACAATGTTATCCCCAGATGGTGGATGCCTCTGGCCCATGAATTCTCTAGAGCCTTCCCATGCTGTGCCTTCTCACATGTTCCTCAATGTATCCATCACATTAAATCAATGAGATTGAGCCTCTCCTTGCTTATTCCATCGTTTCCCCGCATCACCCAGAAGAGTATTGCAATCTTTGGTCCTAGTTGTCTCTCAATAATGGGGGCGTCTCAACCGGTGTTTGGCAGCAAGCTAGTAATTTGTTTTCAGTAGAAGAGTGGTGAGTGGGCACACTGGGTAATTTTAGGAACTGAGAGACTGAAATAGCTCTGCACTTAAGCCAATCCTGATATGTATCAGAGACCATCTCATAAGAACTAAGTGTACCTCATCAATCTTGGGGTGTACAATAAACAACAAGATAGAGCATTGTCCAACACGGAACACCGAGTACAAACAATCTTTTTCTTTCTTTTTTAGATTTTATTTATTTGACAGAGGGAAACACAGCCAGAGAGGGAACACAAGCAGGGGGAGTGAGAGAGGGGGAGCAGGCTTCCCGCCGAGCAGGGAGCCTGATGCGGGGCTCGATCCTGGGGCTCCGGGATCATGACCTGAGCTGAAGGCAGTTGCTTAACCAACTGAGCCACCCAGGCGCCCCATCTTTCTTTTTTTTTTTTTAAATCACCTGCACCCTCTGAGGCCAACATATGCCCTTAAACTGAGAGCTTCAGGATTCAAACAGGTGTCTGTTACCAGTATCTCAAGGATGCATGCTCACAGGCCCTTAGACTGGCAATAGGGTCGATCTGGCGGAGACATTCTCCAAAAGTTTACTGATTCTTGGCTCTCTGTCATTATTTAAGAGAAAATCACCAAAAAAATGGATTGGAAGCTTGACTGGGTGTGCTAACTGGTGGCTTCACTGTACTGTACTTACACTTAAGTCTTACTTTGTAGGCACCCAAATATTAACACCTGTGGCTTTTTTTCTCTGGGGCTGGTTTTTTTTTATTTGTTTTGTTGTTGTTCTATTTTTCAGGAGAGAGATCCCTTCTATCCTTCTGCAGAAGGTGGAAGACTGGCTGCTATTATTCTAGGAGCTGAGTAGGGGCAGGGCACTAGAGGTTCTCACAATTCAGTACATGGAATTTTTTTTTAAGATTTTATTTATTTATTTGACAGAGAGAGAGATCACAAGTAGGCAGAGAGGCGGCAGAGAGGAGGAAGCAGGCTCCCTGCCGAGCAGAGAGCCTGATGCGGGCCTCCATCCCAGGACCCTGAGATCATGACCTGAGCCGAAGGCAGAGGCTTTAACTCACTGAGCCACCCAGGTGCCCTCAGTACATGGAATTTAACTTAACCTCCCTATTTGATCATTTGCCTTACTTCCCTAAAACATCCCTGAGGCTGGAGCTCTGTTTTAACTTTTACAGTGAGAATATCTGTCTTCTGTCGGAATGGGAAAGGTTTAGCTGCCTGGCTATGCCATTTTAGAGCCGTCATCTGGAGCTCTAACTGCTCCTTAGGCTTACAACTAATCTTGTCATTTCAAAGGGCCAGGTGCCTCCAATGGCACAGTTGTTTTGTCTTGCTTTTTGCCTTTTCTGACTGCAAGGGCTGAAATTTCAACTCTCTCTGCTTTCTGAAGTCTCCACACCTTCCCCTTGCTTGGAAAATGCTTGCCATTTTACATGTTGTATTCTAGCAGCAAATCACCTCCCTAAAAGAACATTTCTCAGCTTCCCTTGCATCTAGCTGGGGCAACATGACCAAGTTCTGGCCAAAGACACATAAGGGGAAATGCTATGAGAAACCCCTGGAATGCCCCCTTAAAGGGATCCGATTCAAGTGAGAGGTACTCCTTTTACCTTTCTCCCTTCTTTTTACTGCCTGGAATGTGGACACGAGGGCTGGAACGCCAGGAATTATCTTGAAGTTATGAGGAAAGCTTGAGGAAGAAAGCTGTGTAGTGAGTGAGCAAGGCCGAGTGGAGATACAGGGGCCGTGTCTCCTGATGGCTGCAGATTTGCCTTGGAGTAATACCAAAAATAAAATGCTATAGGTTGTGTTTTGGGGTTAAAAGCTGCTGCATCTAATCTTAGTTCATTCATCTTTTATCCTACCTCTTTAACCAAATATTTGGTAGTGGCAAGAGGCAGGGAGAACAATCATCAAAGTTGCTAAAATAGTGAGCAATCAACCTTGCTCCTCAAACTACTTGAATGAGATCCCCATCTTCCAGCTCAAGGTGCCCTCTGTGCCGTGATGCCAGTATGTCGGGCCAGAAATACATCTAGAATTTGGGGGACTTAATGTTTCTCCTCCTGCCGCCTCTCTGCCTACTTGTGATCTCTCTCAGAGCTCCTCTCTGCCGCCTCTCTGCCTACTTGTGATCTCTCTCTCTGTCAAATAAATAAATAACTCCTTCAAAGTTAAGGACATTGATCTAAGAAAAACAAGACAAAATTGGATACTGTTTTAGGTGGGGTTCCCTAGAAGCTGAGCCTGAGACTGGGATTCCTGAGCAAGTAATTTATCAAGGGCTGGCTCTCAGGAAATTGTTGGAGAGTGAAGGATGCAGAAGAGGGCCAGAGAAGCTAGGCAAATGTGTGGTTTCAGAAGATATCTGGCCTTGGCCTGACCTTCTGGGGAGCTCTGGAATGTACATTACCCTGCTATAAAGTAAGGCCTTTTGGGCCCCAGCATCAGTCAGTCATGGAGGTAGTCCAGCATCCCAGTCATGTCTAGGAAAGTGGCGCCCGGAAGCTATGGGCAGTCTTGGCTGCAGCAGGGTACAGAGGTGAGTCTTTAGTAATCAACACTTCCAGCAGCTGGGATGGGCGCACTGTCTTGCTGGAGGGAATTAGGTCAAGAGGTCAACAGCTATTACTATAGGTATAAAAGTAAAGAATGGAAATAGTCATTTAAAAATGTTTAGAGTTGGGCGCCTGGGTGACTCAGTGGGTTAAGCCTCTGCCTTTGGCTCAGGTCATGATCTCAGGGTCCTGGGATCGAGGCCGACATCAGGCTCTCTGCTCAGCAGCTCTCTCTCAGCCTTTTTCTCTGCCTACTTGTGATCTCTCTCTCTGTCAAATAAATAAATAAAATCTTAAAATCTTAAAAAAGTCCCTCCCTGCTGCTCTTGTGATCTCTTCTCTTTCTCTCCCTCTAAATAAATTAATAAAATCTTAAAAAAACTGTATGTGTGGGGGGAACACCTGGATGGCTTAATTGTCTGCCTTCAGCTCAGATCATGATCCCAACGTCCAGGAATTGAGTACTCCTGCATGGTGCTTCCTGCTCAGTGCGGACACTGCCTCTCTCCCCCGCCTTCCGCACTTTTAGTGCTCTCATGCACTTTCACCCTCTCAAATAAATTAAAAATAGTTATATTTTTAAAAAATTAATTAAAAAAATAAAATGTTTTAAAGTTGGGGTGTCTGGCTGCCTCAATTGATAGAGCATGTGACTCTTGATCTCAAGGGTGTGAGTTTAAGCCCCATAGTGGGCATAGAGATTACTTAATAAAAGAAAAATTTAAATTTTTTAAAGTTGATAAGTACTGTAAATATCAGAAAATCCAGAAAAAAATTTACATATTACAGATACCTGGAATCTCTCTATAATACTATTTCTCCTTCTTTGTTTCATGCCATAGACTTTGATCTCTCTCTCTCTTTTTAAATGGGGTGGGGCTTGAACTCACAGCCCTGAGATCAAGAGTCACCTGTTCTACTGACTAAGACAGCCAGGCACCCTTGATCACTTCCTTATATGATAGTGGTTTGCCATATTAGATGATTATATAAGGATGATTTAGTTTAGCATGATTGTTTGAACTTTTTTATTACTGAAATTTGGAAAGAAATTTTCAGCTTCATAATTCATGACTAGTAATGTCATGTCTATTTTTAGAATTATTGTCAAATATAGTAAAGCCTCTGTCACATACGAGCTGTAAAATTTTTTTTAAAGATTTTATTTATTTATATGACAGAGAGAAACACAGCTAGAGAGGGAACACAAGCAGAGGGACTGAGAGGGAGAAGCAGGCTTCCCGCCGAGCAGGGAGCCCGATGCGGGGCTCAATCCCGGATCTCCAGGATCATGACCTGAGCCGAAGGCAGTCGCTTAACCAACTGAGCCACCCAGGTGCCCCAAACCTTAAATCTTTTTGAATAGGCCACAGTCATCAACCAGTTTGTCTGCTATGTCCAGTCTCAGTGGAATACAATGAGCTTTATGTTATCCTTATTGATCCCAGTATTTTGCATTAAATCAAGAGCCAATTAAATCTTCTCCCAATGAGTGACATGTCATCGGCCTTCAGGAAGAAAAGACGCATCAAGTATGCCAAGACACAATCCAGTATTTTGCAATGCATGTATAGCATCTGACATCATAGGCAGATGTGCTCATTGTGTAGAGTCCTGCTAACTTTGTATGCTACAGACACAGTAATTCTGATAAATTCTATTATGTACAATCTCCAACAAAAGAGGGGAAAGAAACCATGATACTTTTGTAATTGTATACATAACACTGTTGGGTATATCACTGATGGGATAGAACTTCCTTTTTGACGAGGAAGATGAAAATAGACTCTTGCCTTCTTGGCAATTTTGCATGTATCTAGCATTTGGAAGAATTCCAGTAAACTCCATTCATTTCAAACCTTGTTTCTTCCCTCTACCCACATACTGCACATTGAAGGTTACAGTCACTTCACAATATGACCTCTGTCCCTGTGCCTTTGTGTGACAGGATGCCGGGAGAGTGGTGTAGCAGACAGTAGGGATACTCCCGGAAGCCATTTTTATACCTGGACAGCGAGCAATATTTTCCTTTACACAGAAGAACTAAAAAACACATAATTATGTTCTGCTAAACCCAAAGCAAACCTACACTTAGTTCAACTTCTCATTAAATGGATCCCAACAAGCTTATGGCCATTCCAATGGGAAAGTCAGAATGGAAAGAGATAGTGGTCTTAATTGACTATAATTAAAATACCTTCTTCGAATTTTACTCAAATATATGACCATGTGAAACCATTTCTAAGCACTTTTTGGGCCTTGAAGCTTAAGTTTCATTAAGCTGTGCAGTGGATCTGCCCCTGGGTGGGACAGGTGGAATAACACTTACCCAGGAACATTTATTGATGCAGTTGTAATTATGCCATCAGGAAATACAACAGCCACTATGTCCCAAATGTTCTTGAGACTTAGGAACATCATTTTATCCACAAATCCAACAATTCTCCTTGATCTTAATCACTGTTTTTTGCATGAATTCCTCCCAAATTTCACTTCTTGTTCTTCCTTTTTTTGTGGTTACAGGGATTTCAAACAGTCAAGTCTCATCCTTTTTATTCCACCTGTGTTTCCAAGAATCTTGCTGATTAAGACACATGCTTACCAAATGAGTCATGTTCACCGAACTCCACTAATTCAGTGCAATTTATTTCTAGCAAATTAATACACAAAGTATTTTTTCAACATATATATCTGCATGCTGCTTTAATCATTTATATCATTTCTAACCAGATATATTATATATACTTTTATACTTGGAAAAATGTGGTGTTTTTTTTGTTTCGTTTTGTTTTGTTTAAAGATTTTATTTATTTGACAGAGAGAAACACAGCCAGAGAGGGAACACAAGCAGGGGGAGTGAGAGAGGGAGAAGCAGGCTTCCTGCTGAGCAGGGAGCCCGATGTGGGACTTGATCCATCCCGAGTCTCCAGGATCATGACCTGAGCTGAAGGCAGTCGCTCAACCAACTGAGCCACCCAGGCGCCCCAAATGTGGTGTTTTATGCACTTCTAAATCTTGTAAATTCCCTCAGAACAGATTTCTCTTCTGATCGATTCTGTATTTTTGTCACGAGTTAAAATAAAGTGGCAGTACAACATGGGATGTTGGCCCATTTCTCTGGTATGAGTAGTAGAAGCCAAAAGTGGAATTTATTGCTATAATATTTTTACCTTGCAGATCAATTGATACTTTTCCGAAGATGTTTCTGTCAACTTTTAAGGCTTTTCCACTTCCATAGTCTTGCTCTCTATCAGAATGGTGGACTGGTTAAGCTGATTATCGGTCTTGCATGTACCAGTCTCAACACTATTGAAGCTTTACTAATTATTGCTGTTTCAGATACCAAGCCAACTAAAGGTGACTAATGAGCCCTTGCTGAGTTTCTCTATTAATTTAAATATATATAATGAAGCTGATGGGAATATTAGTACTTAAAATTCAAAAGGGGATATTGAAAACACTTCATAGAATTTGGGGTTTGAAACTGTAATCTAGGTTAAAGTGTAGGGAGTTTGTTTATTTCATAGACTTGGGTACTTGAAGATCAAATTCTCTTAGATTAGCAGCTACGATAGATGATCCTATTATGCAATGTAGAAACTCAGGTTTAATATGATCTTGCTTGAAACTTATTTAGCCATTAATTGAAAATAGACAAATAGACTGGTTAGGTCATGAATTAGCAACTTTGGTCATTCTATTTATTTATTTAGCTTACTTTGTTTTCTTTTTTTTTTTTTTTTAAAGATTTCTTATTTATTTGACAGAGAGAAATACAGCCAGAGAGCCATGAATTAGCAACTTTGGTCATTCTATTTATTTATTTAGCTTAGTTTGTTTTCTTTTTTTTTTTTTTTTTTTTTTTTTTTTTTTTTTTTTTTTTTTAAAGATTTCT
>PITA01027025.1:0-21671 GCA_004023965.1 Spilogale gracilis | reverse complement strand
AAAAAAAAAAAAAAAAGATAAAAAGTATTGATAAGGAAGGGGAGAAACTGGAACCCTTACACACTGTTAACAGGAATCTAAAGTATGGAAGCCTTTATGGAAAATATTATGGAGCATCCTGAAATTGAAAATAGACCTGCCATATGACCCAGCCCTCTCACTTCTGGGCATATATTACAAATAACTGAAATCAGGATTTCAGTCCATGTTCATTGCAACATTGACATTTCTTTATACATCATTTCCCACTAGTAATTCATAATGCTGGATCTGACTTCTACTGGCTTGTAGGAGATGATGATTAAAATTTCAGGAATCTTGCAAACTGTAAGTTTTTCAGCTAAATTCTATAAATTCACATCTAAATAAATTATGATAACAAATTTAATAAATACTCAAATTAATCCCTCTTAATCATTTTAAATTTTATTAATATCTATGTTTTTAAGATTACTATTACTGATCTGGCAAAAGTAGTGTATGATGGTGTACCACTTCTCACTTCTTTCCATCTCTGGGTTTAATCTGATGTCAGCCCAGTGATAGAGAATGGTTTTTATACAACAGAAATAGACAATCACTATAAATCAACACACTCCCCACTAAAAAGAGAGAGGGAAATTAAAAAAAAACACGTTGTTAACTATTAGCATAACCATCCAGATGCATCTATTTACCACACAGAAGGTTAAGATTGTTAAACCAGGAATGCAAGAGAAAAGAGGATTATCATCATAGGTTTTTTTGAATCTTTACAGTGACCATAGTCTTACTACCAGATATTGAAAGAGAAATGTATTTTCTAAATTCCTTATAGTCATATTAGCATGTAAAAATCCAGGATTTGTGAATGAAGGTCCACCAGAAATCAGAGGCAGAGAGAACTCAAAATGCTGTATAAAGGAAACTCCATGCAAGTAGAGAGGAAATGAGGAGGTTTCTGTGTGGGTAGAAAGATACTCAGGTAAAGGAAGAGGTGGTGTAAAAAAGTCAGGTCCAGTGTCCTTGTTTCCTATCTCTACAGGCCAGGGTTAGATCCCACATATGTTAATAGGGATAGAGGGGCACGCCTCCTATTAAAGTGTTAAATAGGTATGAAAGAATTCTAAAACAGTGGTGACAGTGGCTCATTGTCCCAGTGAACAAGGCACCATTTGTCCCATCAGTCCATAACGACTCAAGATGTCTAATGGGAGACGTGTCTAAATCTGCACTTTCCAATATAATAGTCGCTAACCACAAATGGATATTGGGCCCTTAAAATGAGGCTAGATTAATCCGAGCTATAATTGTAAAATATGCACTGTGTTTTAAATACCTAGTAAGAAAAAATAAGATAAATCTCATTGTTCATCTTTTATATTTATTAAGGTTAGCATGATAATTCTTTGGAGATAATGGAAAAAATATACTGTTCAACTTTACTCATTTTAGTTCTTAACGTAGTTACTAGAAAATTTTAAAAATAGCATATGTAGCTCATATTTGTGGCTTTCAATGATGAGTGCTAATCTAGAAAGATAATCCTGTCTGAATATCCCTCCACATGTGCTTCTATAGGGGTCCAGAAATTTCTTATTGTCCTAGCGCAGTATTATATAGAACAAGCAAATGCGCTGATCGGCAAAGGTCTCAAGACCAAAGGCAATGGCTGGGTCCATTAGCCAGGTTCCGAGCAGCAAATGTTTCTTCATAGTTCAAAGGCCACAATAAGACTTCTATCACAACAAAACTCAACAAGTACAAAGGCTGATATGCAGAGATAAAAAGGCAGAGCTCACCAGTAGTTCCAGATGTGCAGCTCTAGATGTAAGTTTTTATCCCCTTCCTGCCTTGATATTTAAGCTAACTCAATAATAAGGGCAACTGTTGCTTTGAGGATCTTGACCAAACCAGAAAAGTAACTGTTCTTAAATTTATGAACATATATGGAATTCAAACATTAATGTCTCTTCCAAGAGAAATAACCTCAATTTTATTTTTATTTATAACAGTTAATAGGTACTTTTAATTTGAATAGTATCAATTTCTCTGGTACCTAGATTTTTTTAAAGAAAATACATCAGAACAACAATTTCAGAGTTTTAGTATAATTTCTCTTTTAAAGTGTCACTTTATGGTACTGACATCTAGAGTCATAAATTTCTAAGACTTTATACTGTCCATTGATTTATATTCATAAATTTTGGTAAATTCTATGATTACTAAATTTATCTTAGAATTTTTGTTTAAAATTTTAATCTCTGGCATACTGAAAATACTAGTTGAGATAGGAGAATGATTATACATTAATGAAATAGTATATTTGCAGTCAAATTTCAAGTAATGATTTGCATTTTGATTATTTCCACAAAAAAGTTAATCATTTTATTACTACAAAGATCTTTAGGATAGTGACATCTTGTATACCCCACAAATATCAAATTTGTATCTTTGTGCATTAATTTCTTTTAGATCATTTGATAAAGTGATTTGGGGCAATTAACAGGCATTACTTAAGATAAAATATAGTTGTATTTTAATCTTTTAAAGAAAAGTATAATCTCTAAGTGTTGTGTCTGAATAATGATACCATTGTTTTACAAATATATTAAAAGTATAAAAAATAAAAAGTAAATATATTTTAATTACTACCATTTGTGCCATTACATAAATTTTAAATGAAAATAAGATAGAAACTAAAATAATTCATAATAAAGCTCTGGGTAAAAGTTCATACAACTGACCAAGAGAACACGTGCCAAAGATATGGCAATAATTCAGGAGATGGGGATTTTTTTTTTCATATTGAAGTTTGGGGGGAAAAACTGAGAATATGCATACAATCAAACTCATTTCCTGGTAGAGTATTTTGCATCTTTTCGTGCAAACATATTCTGTATTGCTTTGGCATGGAATAAAATATTTTAATGCCCTAGGCAAGGGACTACATTACTTGTTATCCCCTATCTCTCTTCCACTGAACACTAAGTAGAACATTTAAGATACATTTTGGATGAGCATGGGAGTAGCACTTGTTTAAACCTTGAAAACTGCATAAAGACTCTGAAATTACTAAGTAGGCTTCTCAGAAATGTAGTTCTATAAAAATAAAAATTTTATGATGGTAAAAATAACTTCTCTTGTAGATTAAAATATTGTTTTTAGTGAAAAAGTGGGATTATCAAAGTACTGTCACAGGAATCAGTTCTCAGTGCTAACAACCGTGAGTTTTGTCACATAGTTTCACAGTTCTTGAATCCTAAATTTTGGGAGCAAAAGCAAGGATTTACTTTTCAGCTTTAGAAACTATGAATATATAAATACTATTTATATTAATTTTAAGGTATTCTATTCTTTCTATCCACCAAAAAGGAAGATCTGAAATAGTTTTAGCAAAGTTTTCTATCCCAGTATTATGTTGGTAAAAAATAAATAAACTTTGGGAAAATATAGCACTTTAAATTATTCCAAACTGCAAAATAATAATAATAATAATAATAATAATGTACCAATGATTACATAGATACTGTTCACTAGAGTCCAGCACATGGCTTCAGAAAACAAAGTTTTGAATTTTTTAAATTGAGAGATAATTGACATGTAACATTGCATAAGTGTAAGGTATACATTGTGATCTGATACATTTATATATTGCAATATAATTATCTCTACAGCTTAATTAACACCTCTATTGTGTCACATAATTATTACCTCATTATTTCTGGTGGTGGGAATTATTAAGATCTAGCCTTTTGAAGTTTATAATATAGTATTGTTGTCTATAATCTCTATCCTGTGCATTAGATCTCCAGAACTTACTTACCTACTAGTTGTAAGTTTGTACCTTGAGCTTTTTTTTAAAGTATGATCTTGAGCAATTCGCTGAACTTCACTGCGAAATGAAAGCAACAATTCCTACCCAACCTACTTCAATTTGTTGTGAGATACAAATAAGGAAATATGTGAATATTATAAATTACATATTGAACCAATATTTGGTCATTGTTGAATAATGAACTTACACCATTCTTACAAGTTGTAACTCTTACTGGGATTTTCAAAGAATCTTTGAAGGACTGAAAACAGACCTTGTGTTGGCCTAGAATGTGGAATTTATCAAAATGTTTTTCTTTTTCCTCTTTACTTCTTGTTTCCCTTTTTAGAAAGAAAGCAGAATATCATAAGCAAAATCAACAGCAGAAGAAGTTTTCCCATATTAAAGTCACAACCAGAATAAATAAAAATTGTAAAAGAAATTAAAGAATGAGTATTATAGAAAAAGGACTGATACTATAGATAAAGCTAAACAAAGTTGCTTTTACCTATCAGATTCCATAGAATGACTCTGTTTTAACATGAGAATTAGGATATTTTTTTCTATAACAGATTAATAAATAAAATGAGTCACAAGTATGAGGTCTGCTTGAACTTCTAGTTTTATGTTTCTCTCCTAGTTCACCACAAATATATCCTGAAGACCATATATGTGCATGCAACTCTCACCACAAGTTTAAATTTTAAAAGTTGATTCTAGTTTTGTTCACTTCTAAGTTCACTGGCTTGTAATTTATCTTGCACTGCCAGAACTACAAAGGAAATCATTGTACCTATGAAGAAAGAAAACTGAAAGAGTTGCATTACTTCCTCCAAAGTGGATTTAACTGATGGACTGGGCCACATATTTTTCTCCACCTGTTCTCTCTAGTGCACCTCTATTCATTCTGCTCCCCTGGCCTTTCCACATCCTCTCGCCCTTGGACATTTCTAGGGTGTGATGTAATGTCAATCTGAAAATATCCCACTTTCAGGGCAGATGCCAACTATCTAAATGACTCCTGAAGGCCCTTCATTTGACTAACTTTGAGGAGGCATTACCCCTATAGCACAATCATTTTCTCATTTATCTCCCAAAAGTGGGTGATGAGTTACATTGACAAGAATCTTTGTCACAGTACCGTAGAATGTCCCACCATCCATATCTGACTTCTGTACTCTCTGCCCTTGAGTTCCTCTGACACGACAGAAAAATCTAAAAACGCACTTTTAGCAGTCAGCTGTGCTAGTTTTCTCCATTGTTTAGACTTACCCTGTGGAATCTAAAGCTACATAGTCTGTAACTCTCCACAAAAACAAATTCTTGGTCAAGTGGTAACGTCCACCTTTAAAACTTTTCAGAAGTTAATTGTGTTGTCAGTATTTCTATTTACTTTATATTCACTTTTGGATAGACTTCCATTTTCTCAAGGTTAGTATTTCTAAACTAAACTAATCCTCTCTGCCTTCACTCTTCCCACACACCCCCCCCCCAAAAAAACTTAAATTCCCTTTCCTGATTTCATGGTTTTGGTTTTTTTTAAACATACTTTAGTTCCTCCAGGAATTTGTAAATTAAAGCTCAGTAGCAGGGCTCACACTCTGCTCCACTCTTCCTTAATACCATGAGTTATTTCTTTAACATAGTTTAATACAGTTTTTATTGCCTTATGCTTGGGTTACACTGTATCCCATGCTAACTACACTCTACATCCTCGTTTTTTATTTCTCCAACTCCCTAACCACCACTATCAAACTATCATTCACAAATCTGTTTTTGTAACCTCACTCTCCCACTGGATGTTCTTATTTCCCAACTTCAGCTCCAGAACCAAATCCTTCTCAATTTTGATAATGATAGAACTTTCTCCCTTCCAGTACAAATATTCCCACTTCAGTCCATTGTTTTTGTTTAAATAATACTACAAAATTATCTGGCGCTTTTTTATTTCCATCTCTTTTTATTTTACCAAGTCCTCTGACTGGTTTTTCTTACCCTCTTCCTTTTCTTCAGCTATTTAAACAATACCTGTTAGTCAATATGTGTAAATAAGACTCTGGGGCCAGTGCTCATTGTTTAACATTGGCATTGAAGTGATTTTAAGATGCATCCACAGTCTAGGAAAAGCAAAGGATATGGCCTCAAAGACAAAGTCAAAGACCTCATCTGTGTGATCTTAACAAATTACCTCCCTTATTTGGTCCTGTTTTGCTCATCTTTAAAATGAGGAAGTTACAGGAAACTGTTATCTGTCTTTGGTCCTATTTTTAATATTATCACAAGTTCGATTTCACAATTTAATTGTGTTGGATGACTTGCTCACTTTATCAGAGCTCATTTAGAGCCAGTATTAGACAGGATCTAATACAAATATGAGAAACAATTCTTAACATTAATAAATGCTGATACAAAAAATAAAAAAATAAAAATAAATAAATGCTGATACAGTTGCACTTTCATAAGCCTGTAGTGTCTACAAAGATATTCTGCAGGGTGCCTGGGTGCTCATTTGGTTGTGTCCAACTTTTGATCTCAGCTCAGGTCTTGATCTCAGAATTGTGAATTTAAGCCCCACAATGGGCTCCTTGCTGGATGTAGAGCTTACTTAAAAAAAAAAAAAAGAAAAAAAGCCACTCTGCATCATATATTTTTCATTTTAGGAATATCCCTATTTAGATCAATTTCAAACTATGGCAAAAGAAAATCCAAATGCATGATTGATAGATGGAATTTACTTCAATGATTAAATTTTGAAAACTTTGGATTCAGTTCTTTAAAACGAATGTTTACTTTAGTATTTCAGTGATTCTCTTCCTTTAGTGATTTGAATAAAGATCATATGACTTATAAACAAAAGTGACTTAGTAATATTTTCATTTTTCTTTTCAGTACTAAAAGCACAAAATGCAAAGTATGTATTATGTTTTTATGAGGAACTTTTGTGGTTATGAAACTCTATCCAAATGACTAACCTATCAAAAGTGATAGGATAATAGGCTTTCTTCAATATATTTTTGAAATAACATATTTCTTCTCTTTTCAGCCTAGGCTGGTTTTAAAAGAAAAATATCCATTGAACAAAGTAGGAGAAACAAATAAAGATAAGTACATGAGATCATCAGGGCCTACACATCAAAGAATGGCTCTAGAATAGGAAACCAATATCGGTGGTTCACGTAATGATGGTCAAATTGAAGGCTGAAGGGAAGATTGAGTCTTTTAATGAGATAGTTCAAGGCAAAAATGAGAGAGTAGTTCAAAACTATCTACCTCAAGTTCAAGACTTGTGTGGAAATTGTAAGGATATAAAGGAGTGATTGTTCCCTGTTACCACAATCTTATTTCAAACAATATTTTCCCCTTTTAACACCCAATACAGTACTAAGAACAAAGCATATTCTCAACAAATACTTACTGGATTGGATTTAACAAAAACAAGTATTAAAAAATGTTAGTAGGAATGAAATCCTCAAGTGAAAAATAGGTTGGTAGTTTTCAAAAGATGTAAAATTATGGGTCATTACTGCTTAGTTTTCTCTCAACACAAACTCAATTCATGCTGCCCTGAAAGGGTCTGAGGCTGAAGGAACACTCAACAATGGAAGTTGGATTAAGATGACTGCTCAGATACCTAAAAATGCTTTGTGAACATATGAGAAAAATAATTGATTTACCTAAGTTTTTGCATTTTGGTAGGAGGAGTAACATCAGCTACTGAAGATCAATACTATTCACCTTAAAATTTGAGTCAATCAAATCACTATTACCTATTACTCAAAATTGAAGTTGATGATTATTTATTAAATTAATGTTTATATAGCCTATGTTCCTAATATCCTTTCCAAAACACTATCTTTAAAACCATTCAGTCTGAGCACAGGTTCATCTTCCCTCTTTATGTAATATTCAAAGGTGTATAACCAGAGTGTTTTGAATGTTTTAAGCAGTTACCACTTATAAGAAGCAGCATGTGACAATTCCAAGGGATGCCATAGACTTCTTTTTATATTAGTAGAATTGGTAATAGACCTTTGTGATATGGATTCAATTTCTGCTTATTAGCAAAATAAGATTATTTTAATACTAATCTTAATAGTAGACTTTAAGGTTCATAATTTTATAGTGAGGCATTCTGTCTAGGCTATGTAATTTTATGATTGAACTTATTCCCAATGATGTCAGGTTAAGTAGCCTAGAAAGAATCCCCCTAAATATGTTAAAGACAAATAGCTTTCTTGATTTTTAGATTTACTTTGTAAATTAAAAAAAACAAAACAAAACTATTTTGTCGATTAGAGAAATGCATGGTATAGGAGTTGACCAACAGGTCTTTATAAAAAAGCATAGCATCCTAGACTTGTCTTTAATAGTAGATTCAATGGCATTAGGAATTCTAAATATTTAGCTTATAATTCAATCTCAAGGAGATTGATAGCAGGTATGGAGCCCTAACTAAATTTTAGTGTTTACTTTGTATCTTTAAATGATCATGCTTTCTCATGAAGAAAACACCAATTTGTCAATGTGTTGCTAAAAATTTAAAATATTCATACTCCTAGCTTATTTAAATACACACTAAACCAAGTTTAAATTAATTTAAGACCTGAATTTTATTTTATTAAAATATATATATTATACAAAACCACTTAGTTTTAAGGCTAAAGCCTATTCCATATACTTAAAATAAGGACTCTTAGAAAATGACTTCAGATAATTCTGCCTAAATTATTAAACCAGTTTTAAGTTAAAATTAAGCACTGCTGGGGAGCCTGGGTGGCTCAGTTGGTTAAGCGACTGCCTCAGCTCAGGTCACGATCCCGGAGACCCGGGATCCAGCCCCACATCGGGCTCCCTGATCAGCGGGAAGCCTGCTTTCTCCCTCTCTCACTCCCCCTGCTTGTGTTCCCTCTCTGGCTGTGTTTCTCTCTGTCAAATAAATAAATAAAATCCTTAAAAAAAAAATTAACCACTGCAGTCAAGATATTTGAGGTTATAACAATTAAAATACCCATTTTGGGCACCTGGGTGGCTCAGTGGGTTAAAGCCTCTGCCTCAGCTCAGGTCATGATCTCAGAGTCCTGGGATCGAGGCCTGCATCAGGCTCTCTGCTCAGCGGGGAGCCTGCTTCCTCCTGTCTCTCTGCCTGCCTCTCTGCCTACTTGTGATCTCTCTGTGTCAAATAAATAAATGAAATCTTGAAAAAAAAAATCCATCTTACTATACTCTTACTTTGCCTCACCCTGGCAACGTATTATGAAATTCAGGTTGCTTTCATATCTGTTGTCCATTTGAGGATAAGCACTGAATCCAGTTCTTGTTATTCCCATTGCCCCGCCCATAATCTGGCACATTATATTCATTTGGAAAATGCTTACTGAATTCCTATAAAAAAAATGGAAAAACACATGACTTTCTAATCCAAGATAATTATTTTTAATTCTCATTTTAAATAAAGGAAATGGGGGCACTGAAAAGCTGACTAACCTGACAGGTGCTTCAGTTTGAGGAAGTAAGTTCCATTTCATACCAAAGTTCAATTATCTAATGAATAGAATATCCAGTCAAGGGGCGCCTGGGTGGCTCAGTTAGTTAAGCGACTGCCTTCGGCTCAGGTCATGATCCTGGAGACCCGGGATCGAGTCCCACATCAGGCTCCCTGTTCATCGGGAAGCCTGCTTCTCCCTCTCTCACTCCCCCTGCTTGTGTTCCCTCTCCAGCTGTGTTTCTCTGTCAAATAAATAAATAAAATCTTAAAAAAAAACAAAAACAAACAAAAAAGCAAAACAAAACAAAAAACAAAAAAGAATATCCAGTCAACTATTTGCATTAAAAAAAAAATCAGTGAAGATTCTGGGAAGAAAGCTATCCTAGGGAAATGGAGAATATAGTTTCACAACTTGTATACAAGAAAAATACCACCAATCATCACATAATAGTTAATAATAAACATTTATTATATAGCAGCATAAAACTAGTAAGGTGTTTTTTTTTAATTTTATTCGCCAGAGAGAGACACAGAGAGAGAGAGAGAGCACACACAAGCAGAGGGAGCAGCAGGCAGAAGGAGAAGCAGGCTCCCCAGTGAGCAAGGAGCCAGATGCAGGACTCGATCCCAGGACCCTGGGATCCTGAGCTGAGCAGAAGACAGATACTTAACCAACTGAGCCACCCAGGCATCCCAAGACTAATAAGGTTTTGCCTTCAATTATTAGCTACCCAACACTAAATGATTTCTAAAGTATATCTCCATATAATCTTCATTTCAATTCTGTCAAGCAGATGCCAAGAGTCTGTAGTTAAGATGGTTACTGTTTCCAAGTTTCCATAGATTTGCCAGCGCCTATTTGCTGTCATTTGTGTGCAGGACATCCACACTCACAGTGTTCCTGCTAAATGAAGGAGACCTCCTGGGCCCCCCCTACAGAGCAGATTCTAATAGTGTCTGTGCTAGAAATATCCATCATGGCTCTGCTCAGAGTTATGGGGTCCCTGTTAGATTAAGCATGATGTTCTGCCAAAATTCTAAAAGAAAATAGGTAAGTCCCAGCTTGAGTGATACCAGGTTATGCCCTATGGCACCTCGGAGGTCTTTCTCAGGATGCACAGGGCTGGCCATTCCAAAACCACTCAGATATTAAATATGGACTCTGACCTCTTATTTATGGCTAAAACACTAACTCCAAGTGAACACAAGCTCCTCTACCCGTGCTTATGATGGCTGATGGCTAGGATTTCAATTCTTTCCACCAAGGCAAGAAGTTCCAATTTTAGCGTTAAGAATTCTGAAAAAAGGAACACCACCCAAGCTTTAAAAAAAAAAAATGGATTTAATGAGATAAGACAAAAGGGCACAATGATACCCAAGTGAGTTATCCATGGCTAATTTTAGTTATTTTTTAGTCAGGAAAGTTGCTTTCTCTATTATGTTATGCCTTTACAGAAAGTTAGGTAAAGCCTCTGTCCTTCTATTCAATCTCCTGGGGATTTGTCTATTTATGAGGGTATGGTGCAACCTGAATGACATCAGACTGAGTTAACCAAACTTGCCCAAGGCTAGTAGTTTGTTCAGAGTTACTGGTAGGTAGTACCTAGAGCGAGGGATTTAGGGAGCCCATACTCATACTTAAATGAACTGTACAGGGATAGAAGTATTGCTTGACATTGGAAAAGTCCTTCAAAAAGAATCAGTTCTTATTCCTGTGTAAAGACTGATTTATAACATCTGTATCCAGCTGAATAAAAGGATCATATATACATCAAATTTTGTTTTTGTTGTTTCTTTGTTTTTTGGAACCCTGGGAGTAAACATCCCTTGGAATCAATCCCAAAGAAATGTGCACATCTCTACAAAAGGCTCTTCTTCTCCAAGAAGGAATTCTTTATAAGTTAGAGACTATGACTAATTTTACTAGGGGTAGTATCAGCAGAAATGAAATTGAGAGCCCACATCTTATAAAACCTATGACTTTAATATGTTGGCAAAACTTAATGAGACTCAACAAGATGCTGTTTACATGAGGACAGGAAGGAATGTATTGGAAACAAATTTAGAAACTAGTCTATGCAGCTGTAGTCGACTATACAGAAAGTAAGAGAGAGGAGCAGCATAGAAAGAAAGGACATCCCAGGTTTCTTGACTGGTAGTGGTACTCAAACAAATAGAAGGATAAAGACTCTATAAAGGATGAGAAAATGTAAGAGAGGTGGAAATGATCATTTTGATCTTGAGTGTTAAATTGATGTTCCTTTGGCATCTTCTTGCTCTGCAAGTAATCAGAAATGTGTGTTTAGAGAAGAGAAGATAAACTTGGTTCTGACCACCCTAAAGACTTTCTCTCCTTCACTATCCTAAGATGCTGTGATTAGTCACTTCCTGGTCCAGTGTGTATTGGCTGTCCATATTGTACTTTGGAATGGAGATATTTAGACTCAAATCTGCTCATCATTATTTCTTCCTCTACTGAGGTCATTTTAATAATCCAGACTTTTCTTTTTCACTTTGTGTTTCAAACAGCTCTACCAGGTTGAAGTAAAATATTAAGATAACAGAACTGATCAAAATAACTTGAAGGAACAAAATATGACATAAAATCTTAATGTTGTTGAAAGTTTAAGTCATTCATTCACCAGAGAAGATAAGAAAATAAGTTTTGAAAAATTATCATAAAACCCTGCAAGCTGAAAAAAAATGCATGTTTTTAATGAAGTCTCAAGAAATGATCACAATTTTATTTAAAATGAGAATTGATTAACTCTTCCTTTATTATAACTCTTTTATGCAAAGAACTGAAGCCTAAAATATATATATATATTATATAACTTTAAAAAATGTTGTTGTTATAGGAGTTTTAATACTGTAATATTTAGGGGAAAAGGTATTATAGCTGTACCTTTTTGATATTAGCTACCTCTAAAGTGGCTGCAAAAATGAAAAGCATTATTAAAGACAACTTTGGGTTGAAACCTCCAGAACCAAAAGTAGCTTTGTGGGAGGAGAGACACTTGTTAGATCTCCACAGGGCAAGAGTTAGTCACAGGTCACCTGGCACTCTTTTTCCTTAAAATGGTAAAAGGCAACATCTCTCAGCTGGAGTTCAGTGACTTTTTATCTTCTCCAACATAAAATCTATGGTGCAGCCAAATGACAATGATGTTTTCTTCATATTTCATGCCAGAAGAATGGCATGCATTTAAAAACTAAGTTAATTAGCTGATCTAATTGCACAAAGAAATTTTAATATTTCAGAAAAAACAAACAAGGTATTATAGACAATGCAATATTATAAAGCGATGGTCACAACAATTAAATCAACTTGTGCAGTGTTCACCTTAAATGAAAGAATGCATAATCCTCTCTCCCACTCATATAACATGGCACGGAACACTTAAGCCTGCTACACATTGGTAGGAACACTGATCCCTTGCTGTGAGGAATAATTAAACTTTAGTGAATCACTCTAAAAGCTTAAAAAGCAAACACCAGAAGCTTATAAAGGATTGGGAGGTGGGGGGAGAGGCACTTGCTGGTGTTGATAATTTAGCTGTTGCAGCTAAATTAGAAGACTTACAATGGAAATTTTAGCTACTTTGCTATTCTGTATTCTCATCATATAATTCCTTTAATCATTTTCAATTAATGTAAGTATGTGGTGCCCCTCAAAGCATATTTACTCACAGAGGGTATGTTTTATTTAATGTACACTAAAAACCTAAAAACTTGCTGAAGATATATCATACAATACCCTCAAAGGATATTACTGGCAGTCTCAGACTTTCTCAAAATGTTTTTGCTTACTGAAATACTTCCTGGGACATGTGTCTCTCTACCGAAAATTCTAAATAAATTCTGGGAGAGGAAATTACAGAGCGGGGGTGGCATGGGGAATTAAGTTCAATGAGATCTGACAAGTGAGTTGGGAACTGTTTGCTTGTTTCTACCTTTATAAGAATCACTTGGTAAGTAAATTGATAAGATTTTAAAATATTATAGTTTTGGAATAATCACTACCTAAACTGATAGTAAAGATTGATATATGCTTAGAAGAATTTCATCAAGCAAAGTAGAGATAGAGACTTGAAAATTAAATACTGAGATCAAATAAAAATACACATACACATGTACCTCCAATCCAGATTCATACCTGTATGTGGGAATGATTCTAGTCCTATTCTAGTCCTATTCATCTAGCAAGTCTCTAATTCCCAGCCTCATACCAAGGCTCTGTAGTTTAATTTGAATTTCATACTTTTAGAGAAAACTTACTAACACAATAGAAGATTTAAAGTTTGTGCCCAAAACAATAAAGAACAAATATGTTGGAAGAAAATGACACTTGTGTTGCAGAGGAACAACTTAGAGAATTCTTCGGCATCTAACACAAAGAGGACATACAGTATTACAAATGCAAATGATAAGAATATCATAAATGTTCCTGAGGACACAACCAGGATAAACAGAAGTATATTCCAAGATAAAAGAAAAACACATCAAACGTGGAATGAGGTCCGAGACAAAAAGGCTCAGGAAGGAACATCTGCCTCCAGACAGTAAATGAAGTAGCAACTGCCACAGACACAGCTCAGCTGGAAACAAGACCATACAATACAGACACCACCACTTACAGGTACTGGACCGCTAGTGAGCATTGAATTTAGGGCTGATTCTAGAAATGAGATGACTTTTTGTATCTGCTTTTCCTCGGGATATCTTCTAATTTGTGGGGGAGGGGCTACCAAAGGACTCAGAGTGTGGGCTTTTAATAAGCAAAAGTGTAGGTAGTTTTGCAAAGCAAGAGTTGATGTTGGATATCAGGGGCTTCATACCCATGGCTTTTTTCTCAATATATGGGTAGGAGGCTAAAGAAATAAACAATACCTTTGTTTTCTATTGCTGCTATAATAAGATACCACAAATTCAGTAGCTTGACAAAACACAAATTCATTATCTTACAATTCCAGAGGTCAGATACCTGCAGTGGGTCTCACTGAGCTAAAAATTCAAGGTGTCAGTAGGGCTGACACTTTTGAAAAGCTTTAGGTGAGAATCCATTTGTGTGCCTTTTCTAGCTTCTGTATCCCATGGCTCATAGCCACCTTCTGTCTTCAAACCTAGCAATGGCCAGTTGAGCCTTCTTCAAGATGTATCTTCTGTTTCCCTCTTCCCCAATTAAAAACCCTTGATTATGTTGTGTCCACTTAAATAACCCAGGAAATCTTTCCAATCTCAGATGATTGATAATCTTAACTCTATCTGCAATTTTATTTCCCCTTCCCATATAACATTCAAGCCAGGTTCTGGTTATTAGAATGTGGGCATCTTCTGGAGAACATTATTATGCCTACCATAACCTCTGAAAATTGAAACAGAGTTTCCTGCTAAGGAGATAAAGACTAAATAGAATCTTCCATGGAAAGCAGCTCTAAAGAACACACCAGCTTTCCACTAAAAACTTGAGGGAGTAGTATGTACCTCAGAAATAAAGGCCAACCAGAATTTGACCAAGTCTTGTCAAAACTGGACTCACCCTCCCCCACCCCTGTAGATCTGAGCTACTCAGCCTCCATTATGTCTAGGATAAAAAAAGGTAAAACACGTTCTAGAAGAAAATAACACCTTCTGGACCTGCTGTAATTTGACACTCTTGAACTCAAAATTTACTAGGCATGTTAAGAGAGTGCTATATGAGTAAAGAATTAAAAGGAATAAAAGAAAAATATGACATCAGATGATCTAGATACTGAAATTAGACAAAAACGTTAAAATAACTAAGTAAAGGGGTGCCTGAGTGGCTCAGTTGGTTAAAAGACTGCCTTCGGCTCAGATCATGATCCCAGATACCTGGGATCGAGTCCCACATCGGGTTCCTTGCTTGGCAGGAAGCCTGCTTCTCCCTCTCTCACTCCCCCTGCTTGTGTTCTCTCTCTAGCTGCATTTCTCCCTGTCAAATAAATAAATAAATAAATAAAAATCTTAAAAATAACTAAGTAAATTATGTGATGAAATAGATGAAATGGGTAGATTTTCACCAGTAAATTATGATTTTTTAAAAAAATCAAATAGAATTCCAAATGCAAATTTAAAAATACATTTTAAATTGATAGGGTGCATGGGTGGTTCAGTAGGTTAAGCCTCTGTTTTCAGCTCAAGTCATGATCCCAGGTCCTCGGATTGAGCCCCACATCGGGTTCTATGCTCAGTGAGGAGCCTACTTCTCCCTCTCCCTCTGCCTGCCACCCTGCCTACTTGTGTTCTCTGTGTAGAATAAATAATAATTTTAAAAACATACATTTAAAATTGAAAATTTATAGATCCTTCACTATGGAAGACAAGAGAAGTAAACTGAACTACAAATCAATAGAAAGTATCTTAACTCTCTAAATAGATTTAAGAGAAAATATCTCCCCAAATTAAGATATTTTTCGATAATAACTTGAGAGAATTCATCCTCAGACCTTCACAGAAAGAAATACTGAAAGAAAGTACTATGGGAGAAGAAAAATTATCTCAAATATAAAATCAAAATACTGGGGTGCCTGGGTGGCTCAGTTGGTTAAGTGACTGCCTTTGGCTCAAGTCATGATCCCGGAGATCCGGGATCGAGCCCTGCATCGGGATCCTTGTTCGGCGGGAAGCCTGCTTCTCCTTCTCTCACTCCCCCTGCTTGTGTTTCCTCTCTGGCTGTGTTTCTCTCTGTCAAATAAATAAAATCTTAAAAAAAAAAAAAAAAGAAAATCAGAATACAAGAAAGAATAACTTTGTGGGCAAACATAGATGTATAAATGTATACTATAATTACACATATAAACACTTTAATCACATTAGCAAAAAATGTAAAATTTGACTAAAATTTAAAAAGAAACACAAAGAACCTCTATAAAAGTTGTATTGAACCTATAACATGTATACAAATCTAGGCTATAAAACAAGCTTTTGGAGTAATATTTAACATCAAATATTATCATAAAATACCTGTTTTCAGTTAAATATAAAAAATAATTTTTGTAGGGGCACCTGGGTGGCTCAGTTGGTTGAGCAACTGCCTTCGGCTCAGGTCATGATCCTGGAGACTGAGATCGAGCCCCACATCAGGCTCCCTGCTCCGCGGGAAGCCTGCTTCTCCCTCTCTCACTCCCCCTGCTTGTGTTCCCTCTCTGGCTGTGTTTCTCTCTGTCAAATAAATAAAATCTTTTAAAAAAATAATAATAATATTTGTAAATCAGACAATGGAGAAAAAATTCAACTTCATAATATAAAAATACTTATTACACATTAAGCTAATTAAACAATAGTCATATGCATTAAGCCAAATGAAAAAAATCAGTACTTATTTAAGGTAGCACTAACCATATTTCTATAACAATGCATCAAATCTAGAAATTAATAGTAATAGAAACTTCTCAATTCTTAGGGAAAGGGAGAATAACATAAGAATGAACATACCAAAAATAAAATCAATGAAATTAAAAAGCTTATAAGATATAGCTATCTTCATAGATATATCTAGCTTAATAGAAGAAAATTCAAAAATGGGAATGAAAATAAATCAAGAATTTAGAATACTCGAAAAGAAATTATAATATTAAGGGGGAAGTTGAAAGAAACTGACAGAATTAGAAATAATTTACAGAAATATAAATAAATCTAAAATTTGGTTCTTATGGGGAAAACTGTTAACTCATTAGTGAACTACTCAATTTTAATTTTAAGACTACTTCTATGCAACACAAAATGAAGAAGCCACAAAGGGAAAAAAAATAAGTTAACCCCACAAAGATTAAAATGTTTTTATAAAGATTCCACAATTTTTTTTAGGAGACAATCAGAGAAGCAGTACCAACACACGTAATAATAAGATAAACAAGAGAAGTTCACAAGAAAAACTACAATTTAATGGCCAATACATATTTTCAAATAAGCTTAACCTCAAATTTAAATTGGTAAGTTCAAGAATGAAAGTAAAAGATAATTTTTCACTCTCAAGTTGGCAAAGATTGATAATAATTGACAAAATTCATTGTACTAAGGATATGAAATATTTGACAGCCTTGTGCATTACTCTGGAATTTTTAGTATAACATTTTTGGAGGAAAATGGCAACCAAAATGTTTCCTTTATTGCTCAGACCCACTGGACCCCAAATTTTCCTTTCAAAAAGTATGTGTGTGTGTATTTATAAATTAAAAAGGTTTTAATTTATAAATTTAAAAAGCTTTTCATTACTGAACTTTTTAATTACTAAACAACTGCGTTAAGATATGTATATCTATATAAGGGATACAGTGTTTGAAGCAACATTACTTGGAAACTCAAGACTAGAACTACTATAAAGAGGGAATTTCCTTTGTAGTACAGCTCATCCAAAGATTACCAGAGGCATGGAAGAACCAAGTAGAGCTGCAATAAAGTGAAACAAAAAGCAAGGTATGGAACAATACACACAATATAAATTGCAGATTTATGTCAGATTTCTAGAAAGATCCACAGGAAACTGCTGAGCATATGTACCTATGGCAGTGAAACTCGGTGGAGGGAAACTGGAACGTTAATCTTTATTCTTCATGTTAATGCTTTGGTATCATTTAAAATACGTATTACTTTAACAGTACCAATTTGAAGAAAAAGAAATGAAGGTAACAAGGTAAAGGATAGATTAAGTTTTGTATGACCCTGGCATTATTGGCTGGACAATGTGATGAGCGAATGCTGAAGGAGCTCCACAGTGAAGACGTGGCTGCCGCCGGCATGCTACTTCTTCACCCAGCAGTGTGGCTTTCACGTTAGTGTCAGAGTTTCAGTGTGAAGTGGCATGGAGACATGGCCCTCACTGAAATGCACTGTTTGTTCTATGGAAGTTAAAAGATTAACTCAGAAGAGCAAGTGATCATTAGTAAAGGTTTCGTGTAGGCAAATATAGTCTTGGTTGGGGGTCTTGTCCTTGTATCTTCCTGTGTTATAATGCCTAATCACCTTATATAACATTAAAACCTCTCAGAGAAACGGACCATTTTGTAACCCTGAGAAACTTAGTAGACCGTGAAATTATGCCATTACCTTAGAGGCAGAACTTGCTGTAGTTAATTAGGTGTTAAATAGCATTTTCTCTCATTCGATTATTGGTTTAAGTGTAGACAAGAAAGGACGGGGGTAAAACTCTGTGGTACCATCTATTAAAATATGTCCCCACCCTCACATTCCAAAGACTCTACACGGAAGGAAAGAATTCTGAATTCTTTGGGGGTTTTTTTCCCCCTCATAAGCAGTATACCATCATGTTTTGTTTTGTCTTTTTACATGACTGAAAATAAAAACAAAACCAAAATCTCAGTGCATTCTAGGTCATGAAGAAAACTACTACCATTACCAGAAACTGCGACACCTCTAAAACTCGAAGTATTGTGTATTTGACTTTTTTTAGCCTTGTCCTTTTCTCACTCAACCCAACCTCTACCAGGACTCCATATAGGAGGAAGACATTTCTGTAAAACAAATTTTGATAAGCAACATTAAAATAGGATATCAGACATCCAAAAGGCACTCTTAAATGACAATTGATGCCCCTTAGCAAAGTGATGATTAATGATTGATTCTTCAGGAGGCAAGGATACTAATGGTTTATGACTTGCTGAATGAATAGTATAAGGTGAAAGCAGAACAGAAGGTCTCAGGATTAGGGAAATTATTTTTATACCCTATGTGAAGTAAAGAAAGGAGATAGGATATGGCCACTGAATTTAGGACAAAGATCCATGATCCGAGGGAGCATATTAAGTTTTGCTCTTGGATATGTGGCGAATTCTCACTATTCTTTTTCTATGTGAAATCTCACTAAAATACCATCACTTGCTAACATATCATGGTATCAAGTCTGTCAGTAGGGTGCTGATTAGAGTATCCAGGTGGTGGAGTGAAGAGACCATCTAGTGTGCTGCCACATTACACACAGGGACAGAAGTTCTGTTCGACAAAACACTTGAATGATTCTCCCCTGCTCCTCTGTTCCTGGGCACAAAGCAATCTTTCTCTCTTCCTTCCCTTTCTGCCAAAGTTGCTCTGAAGAATGGATCTATTGGTCAACTACAACATAGTAAACAGTGTGCTCTCTTTGACATAGTATCACTTAAAATGTTAGCTGAATCATGAAGAGGTACTCCTACCTAGTTGACATGATTCCAAATGATGGCAACTCTTAACAACAGAATCACCTAATTTGGATCAGAAAACAATAAACTTTATCTATTCTATTAAAAAATTATTACTGACAGCTTATTATCAAGCTGATCCTAACTTAACATACTCTTATCAGTATTTTGAGTGATAAGAAGATAAAGAGTTGATACTCATTAGGAAGAGAGATTTGGACCTGCGGTGCATTCCTTGAACTAAGAACCCCATGTGAAATTTACCCGAACCCATCACCACGAGGCCATCCTTACTGACAGAGAGTAAATTTGCAGCATGGATACCAATCATCCTCCAACCTTCTAATATCCTTCATACTGTGACCTTCCCAGCAAGGCTAGTTATGTTAGAATTTTGGAATTCAAATCCCCATTTAACTTTCAACTTCATTTCTCAATGTTTCACACTTGTGTGATCCTGACTGTTTTAAAAAGGAAGTTTAGTTTCTTGTCTTTTCTCCCCTTGGGATATTCTTTCCTTCCAGAAGAGAAAAATATAAATTAACAGTTCTCTTACACATAGGACTATTTCATAAATAAATCGCCAGTTCATTGTAAAAGACTTTAAGTTTGCAATGATTTTCTGACTTTGAAATAGAAAAAGAAAAAATATTTATTATTTAATTTTCATAATCCAAATGTTCATGCTCCCAGTGTGCCCAAGAAGATGGACATTTAGTCATTAGGGCATCACAAAAAATTCTTCCATTTTCTATTTGTAGATTAAGACCAAGAGGAACTTTGGATTCATATCTTGGCAAGCAAAATCCCATTGCTAAAATTGCATTATCCTCAAGGTGAAACACAGCAAAAATGAAATTAAGAACAGAAAGACTTAGTTAAACAGATGGTGAAAGTATTTACAAACACCACCTAAAGTTCTTATTTATCCTCTAAATGTTAAGAAAATCATTTTCTGTTCCTACAAACCTTATTAATCTTGATTTTCAGAAGATTTTTAATTATCTCTATTATGAGAACTCCTAGGTGCTCTCTTCTATGTAATTCTGTGAGTGCAGCAATTCTTATTAAATTTTTGCTAAGGATTGAACACCAGAAACAGTCAACTAATTAAATGGCAAATCACTAAATTTCTAGGACCCTGGGAAACTTCTTTAGAGAAAGAGCCAAAGCGGAACTGGGTAGAAGATTAATAACAAAATGTAAGCACTGTTGGAGTTCAGAGATGACTGGGAACTAGAGATAAATGCGTTTGAATTGTGAACTTGCAATAATCTACCATATTATAAATTACATTGAGCTTCCATAAATAATTTTGGAGGAGTTTGGCTACAGAGTAATATGAAATGTAAACCATTACTAATTATATTGGTAATGTATTATAAATGTTCTAAAATTTTAGGTTAGTAATCTTAACAGAAATTATTCTTTATGTAAAGAAAGTACCTATTAGGGTGCCTGGGTGGCTCAGTGGGTTAAAGCCTCTGCCTCCAGCTCAGGTCATGATCTCAGGGTCCTGGGATCCAGGCCCACATTGGGCTCTCTGCTCAGCAGGGAGCTTGCTTCCTCCTCTCTCTCTCTCTGCCTGCCTCTCTGTCTACTTGTGATCTCTCTCTGTCAAATAAATAAATAAAATCTTAAAAAAAAAAAGAAAGTACCTATTAGTCAATAGAAATTACATATGGTATATTGTTAAAACACCCTTGACAAAATGTATACTATTATCTCACCAACTTCTTTAATCTCTGTATAGACACATGAAATATCATTTATGTACATTTATGATTGTTGAATACATAAACACATATGATCACTCATTTTAATATTATCTGGGATTACTTTTATTTCTAAGACATATCTAGAATTTAGATTATAACTACTGCATTAAAGCAACCTGTGATTCAGTTTTATTAATATAATGATTCCTTCAATTGACACTGTTATGAGTAACTTTTATAATCCCTATTTAAACATTTGTCTGAAGTTTACAGATAAATGAAGAATTGAAGATAATTCAAGGCAATTCTAATAAAGGTAGTTTATCTCTTACCTCATAGTACTTGATTGATACTCCTGAACTATTTTTTAGAATTTGTAGGGTTACCTTTTCTAACTGGGGAAAAAATATGGTCTTCATATGAAGCACTATTTTAAAATTGCACTGAACTTGTTTTGGTTTTTTTATTCAGAGAGATACTCTGTAGTACACAGGTAAATTAGAAATTACCTTCATTTA
>PITA01027024.1:0-21674 GCA_004023965.1 Spilogale gracilis | reverse complement strand
CAATCTTCTGGTATCGGTTGAGCCCTGATTTGTGACCTAGTATGTGGTCTATTCTGGAGAAAGTTCCATGTGCACTCGAGAAGAATGAGTATTCTGCTGTTTTAGGGTGGAATGTTCTGAATATATCTATGAGATCCATCTGGTCCAATGTGTCATTCAAGGCTCTTGATTCTTTGTTGATTTTCTGTTTAGATGATCTATCCATTGCTGATATGGGTGTGTTAAGATCTCCTATAATTAATGTATTTGCATCAATATGATTCTTTATTTTGTTTAACAGTTGGTTTATGTAGTTGGCTGCTCCCATATTGGGGGCATAAATATTTACAACTGTTAGATCTTCTTGATGTATAAACCCTTTAAGAATGATGTAGTGTCCTTCTGTGTCTCTGACTACAGTCTTTAGACTAAAATCCAATTTGTCTGATATGAGAATCACTACCCCGGCTTTCTTTTGGGGTCCATTGGCATGAAAGATGGTCTTCCATCCCCTCACTTCAATCTGGAATTTTCTTTAGATTCCAGATGAGTCTCTTGTAAACAGCATATGGTTGGGTCCTGTCGTTTTATCCAGTCTACAAACCTGTGTATTTTTATTGGAGCATTTGCCATTCACATTGAGAGTGATTATTGATAGATACATTTGTATTGACATCATGTTGCCTATGGAGTTCATGTTTCTATAGATTGCCTCTGTAAATTTCTGTTTTATGTCACTCTTGGGTTCGTTTCTCCTCTATAGAACCCCTCTTAGCATTTCTTGTAGTGCTGACTTGGTGGTTGCATAATCTTTTAGGCCTTGGGGTCTTGGAAGCTCTTTATTTCTTCTTCCATTTTGAAAGTCAACCTTGCTGGATACATTATCCTTGGTTGCATATTTTTTGTCATGTAACTTCCTGAATATGTCTTGCCAGCCCTTTCCGGCTTGCCAGGTTTCTGTAGAGAGGTCTGCCATTATTCTGATGGTCCTCCCTCTATAGATAAGGGATCGCTTTCTCCTAGCTGCCCTTAAAACATATTCTTTGGTTTTATGATTCGAGAATTTTACTATTATGTGCCTGGAAGTTTTTCTGGCCTCATTGATCTTGGGGGGTGTTCTCTCTGCTTCTAGGACATGAACATTTGTTTCATTCCCCAGATTTGGGAAATTTTCATCCATGACTTGTTCAACAATATCTTCTAGGCTTCTCTCTCTCTCAATTCCTTCAGGGATTCCAATAATTCTGATATTGGAGCGTTTCATGGCATCATTTATTTCCCTTATCCTTATCCTGTTTTCCTGTGATTTTAGCTGTTTGCTCCAAGACTTCTCTTGCTCCTCCTTCTTAATCCATCTGTCTTCTAAATCACTGATACGATCTTCAGCTTCACTTACTCTGGCTTTTAGCATATTTAAATTAGATTGCATCTTATCTGTAGCCTTTCTAACCTCAGCTTTCACTTCTGTTGCTATGGCTTCCACTTTGAGACTAATGTTCTTTTCTAAATTAGCCATTGCTTGGACGATTGCTGCCCTGAATTCCATTTCTGTCATATTGTTTATGTTTATTTCCAGTAATTCTGTGGCTGGTGCTGTAGTCTCGGGGTTCTTCTTCTGTTGGATATTCCTCCTCTGAGTCATTGTGGTGAGGCATGGTTGAGAGGGTGTATAGCTAAATATATCAGCCACTATCTAGGTGGATCTGTCGTTGGAAGGTTGAAAGAACTAGAATTCACCTCCGAAAAGGGAGGAGAACGAAAAAAGAAAACGGAGGAGAGGAAGCAAGACAAGAATCCCCTGCCAGAGTGGGGCCCAGTGGTAGGATTTATATGGTACAAAACTGTTACAGGGTTAAGAAAAAGGCTATCAAGGGTAAATGAAGAGATCAAAAAGTGAAGCCCAACCTATATGATCCCCAAGACCAGTATTTATATAATACAAAAGCAAAGGCAATTACACAGAAACACTGACAGACTAAAGTTGGAAGGTGAGGGCAGACACTCCTTGTGGGCAAGGAATGCGTTTCAGATGCTCCCAAGTTTGTCATGTTATTATTGTTGGAGGAGCCCACTTTCTAAAGATATAGGGAGATTAGAACTGGTTGTATATAGGGGTAGTATTGAATAGGGATGTGGGATTAACTTGAAGCTTGTAACTACGTGTATATGTAAAAGAGAGAATAAAGGAAAGAAGAGAGAAGAAAGGGAAAAACAGAGAAAACAAACAGGGAAACAAGAGGTAACTTTTGCAACAGGGAAGCAAGAACAACAGCAGAAAATACAGGAGTGTGTTTGAAAAAATTTCAAGGTAAAAAGAAATAAAAAAAATGAAAAAATTAATAAAAATGTTATGGGGCGTTGTATTGAGTATCAAGTTGTTATAAAGAGGGGGTTAAAATTGAACGAAGAAAAATCATGAGAATGTATTTTTCAGTTTAAAATGGAAGCTTTAAAAGTAAAAATAGAAAAAAGTTAAAAAAAGCAAATAAGTTGGAAAACTGTATCAATAAAGTTTAGGGCTTTTGGTACTTGTAGTCAGTACCCGGAGTTTAATAAATTGTCTTTCCCCCCGATGTTGGTGTTTTACAGTTTGAGTGTTGTCCTCTGGAGCGTCTGGCTTGCCTTCTGGGGGTGGGGTCTGCCACGCTGTTTTAGGTCCCTTCTACCTGGGCTGCGTCTCTCCACCCCCTTGCTAGAGACTGGTCTCAATGGTAACCAGGTTGCCAGGTTACAGTTCTGGTGGCGGAGCTTTGTTCTTTTACGTCCTTTTTCAGCTGCTGAGGAAGTCAGATCAGAGCAAGATGTCTGCGCCCAGACCTCCTTCCCAGAGAGAGCCTCTAAACAGAGAGAGGCTCTTTCTTGCCTTCTGGTTGGCAGTCTGTCACAGCCGGGCAGGCCCAGATGCTGGATTGATTTCTGCCCATGCCCCCGCTTGTCGCTTCACTCCCGCACCTCAATATCACAACTTCTTTTGGATCGTGTGACCTTGTTTGTGCCAGGGGACCCGCGGCTCCTCAGGTTCCGTGCAAGTCTGCAATATCGCCTTCCCTGGGGCGTCCGTGCCCGGCCCACGGGATGGAGAGAAGCGGGAGGGAAAAGCAGTGGAGGAAAGGGCAAAAAAGAAAGGAAAAAAAAAAAGAGAGAGAGAGAGAGAAAGCAGTCAAGAAATAGACTCCATGCCCGCGCTCTCGCTGAGATCCCCCGTGCGACACAGGGCACTCCTGCTCTCCGCGAAACCCTGCTCCTCTGTCTTAAGCAGTGGCGGTATAGACTCCGCACCCCGGCCCCTCTAAGTTCCCTCGAGCCGCGGGGCACTTCCTCTCCCTGCAGATCTCCGTCTCCCCGTCTCCCCGTCTCCCCGCTGCGGCGGCGGCAAAACTGACTTTGCACCTCACAGGGCACTCTCTGTCTCTGCGGGTCCCTGTCTCCCCGCTCTTGCGGTGAAAGAACAGACTCCGGTGCCGCCGGCTCTGCTGTGTTCCCAGTTCTGTTTCGCCTCGAATCAGACCGTAATCTGCTGTTATTCCTGAAGCACAGAGCACTTTCATGCTGGGGTATTTGCTTTCAATGGTTCAGCTCTGCGGGCTTCCTCCCCCACACCCCTGTCTCTGGGGGTAAGCCTCCGGTCGCTCTCACTTGTTTCTACCTTTTTGCCAATGGTCTTTGTCTCCCATGGTGATCCAGAAGTGTGAAATATCACATTTCAGACTGATTTCATGGGTGCTCTCAGTGGTCCTGTAGTGTTTTTTTGCTGGAATTGAGCTCACTTCAGGGAACTCCCTGAAATGTGGTTACCTGGCCTTCCGCCATCTTGAAAGGCGTGCAAACTAATTTTGAAGGTTCAGAGTACTCACAACATATATATATTTATGTGATGTGTGTATGTTGAAATAAACACGTTTCGTTTCCTATAGGAAAACAAAACAAAACAGTGACAACAACAACAAAAAACCAAGAGCAGGGGTGCCTGGAGGGCTCAATCAATTGAGCATCCAGCTCTTGATTTGGGGTCAGGTCATGATCTCAGGGTCACCTCTGTATAAATCGAAGTTAAGTGCAGCTCTCGCAGGACTCCCTTCCCTGTGGCCACGGTATTCAGATTGAAACCTCCCACCTCCTTTGTCTTTGATGCTGGGTCAGCCTGACATTGAGTGGAGACCTGAGGGAGGTGAGGTTGGAGTTTGCTGATATTGGGGTGGGGAACCTTTTGAGGCAGAAGGGAGAGTGTCTGGCCATGTGCACGGCTCATGTTGGAGAACTTTGGGGCGCCCAGAGCCAAGAGGGAGCCACAATAGCTGAGCTCTCATTTGGGCTTTGGCTTAAAGCGAATGAACTCTGGAGCCGCCTGGGGCTTTTAAGTAGATCAGCAACATCATGGGACTAAACTTTAAAAGAATAACTCTTACCTCGTTTGACTGACTTTGAACTACAACAGTGCAGGTGGGGGATGGGTATGGAAGCAGAGTGAGGCAGACCATGTGATTTCCTGTAGGCGATGGTGCAGTTTCAGAACCGAGGTATAGATAAGGAGAAGGATGTAGCAGTATTTCTGATGTTACAGGTATTTTTATTTTGTAAAGATTTATTTATTTTAGAGAGACAGAGAACAAGAACAAGAGCCCTGGGGGTGGGGAGGAGGACAGAGGAAGAGAAAGGGGATCTCAAGCAGCCTCCCTGCTGAGCGTGGGCAGGGGGTGGCGCTGGATCTCAGGACCCTGGGATCCTGACCTGAGCCAAAATCAAGAGTCAGTGGCTTAATGGACTGCATTCCCCACCCCTGCCAGCACCCATTTAGATGTATTTTTTTTTTAAGATTTTTTTATTTATTTGACAGAGAGAAACACAGCCAGAGAGGGAACACAAGCAGGGGGAGTGAGAGAGGGAGAAGCAGGCTTCCCGCCGAGCAGAGAGCCCGATGTGGGACTCGATCCCGGGTCTCCAGGATCATGACCTGAGCCGAAGGCAGTCGCTTAACCAACTGAGCCACCCAGGCATCCCTTGATGTATTTTTAAAGGCAGATGGTGCTCACAAAAGAGCCATGGAGTTGGAGAGAAGTTTTAGGATCAGGGAGGTTTCCAGAGTATTCATCTGAGCAAGGAGAAGAATCAGGTCATCATTTCCTGAGTGTGGAGAGACAGTTGGCAGCCTTCATGAGGGTACTGATGGGAGAAAGGGCAGAGGCTGAGCACTGAGAGCCATTTGAGGCTTCTACTAGACAGCAGAGTGTGGGGATATTAAATAGAAATGCAGCATGCGATTCTGGCATTTGTGAACAGATATGTGAATTTGAAAGTCATCGGTGTGCACACACGTGTGTGTGTGTCTAGTGTGTGAAACTGTAAGAATATGTAAAACCAAGACAGTGGTTATAGAAAAGGAGCAAATAGAAAGTCTGAGAGCTGAGACCGGCATTCTCTTAACATTTAGCAGGGGATATAAGAAAGACAGCCTGAGGATGGCCCAAAAGTTGGGAAGATGTGAAGCCCTGGAATGAAAATGAAGGAAGTGTTTCTTAAAAGAAGGTGTTCCCAGGTGTGCCCTGTGCTGCTCCTCCATGGGGAACAGAGGCTGGGCTACTCGGCAGTGCCTTTGGTAGGGGAGAGGTGATTGCTACTGAGACAGGCACATTTTTAGTGGAGTGGTAAGGCAGAGAGCCTGGTGTAAGGGGACTGGCGAGAAAACGGGAGAGCAGAGAGTGTGCGGTAAATGTGATCGTTTATTCTGTCTATAAAAGAAAATAATTAGCAGAGGCATGTCTCTCATAAATGATCAATTCACTATAGTGATTGTATAACTGTCAATCAAAATGAAATGTATTTTACTATATTATAATCTGATCCAGTCCCTGGACTGTTGACAGGTTTTAATACTCAGTGCCTTGCATAGGACTTTGTATTTAATGGATAATCAATTAGGTGTTATCAAATGAATAATTTAAAAAAAATACTCAACAACATCAGATGAATCATGGTGTGACCTCTGGGACAGAAAGAGCTAAACTTACAAATGAATGGAAGAAATTTCCCCACATCTGTAGAGAATGAGCCCCATTTGAGTTCACAAATGTAATATGAATTGGAGAGGTTTGAAGCACCCAATGAGGTCATTTAAATATATGCTCTGCTGGCATATTTAGTTTGTGTCATATTGGCTGTCTACAGTCCTATTTTAATCTAAAGAAATGTTAAGTTTTAGACAGAATTGTGCTAGAACTAAGATAATGGAGTTGACCAGTTGTGTTTTTATGATGTAAGTTATCATTTGTAGTAGTTAAAATGAGCTGCACTAGGCACTTTCTGAGAGTTAATCATCAAAGTTTAAATGGGAGTAATTTTAAAATGTCTTTGACATCAACTCCAAATTCCCCTGCATTAATTCTCATGTTTTTCAAATTAATGACTTATGCAAGTTTTGCAAACTCACTGGGGATAATTGAATCCTATTTGCATGGATACCAAACAAAACAGGGTATCCTTGACTTTTTTTTTGACAAACTACTGACACTGATCGACAGGAAGAAGCAGATAATTAAACAGAAAATAAAATGCCTATTTTCTTAAGAGACGGGCACAATGCATGCTCTGCAAAACAAAACACTTAATTTGGGGAATAATAATTAACTTTCAACATGTCGGTTGTTAGTTTCAAACTCAGTTAAAATTTAAATCCTTTTGAGTATATTAATATCAAACTCTGTGAATCTAACTGAAAAATATTTTACTTGTTATTTATATTCACTGGTTTTGGGGAAAGTCACAGCCCTTTTGTCAAAGAGAGAGATCTTTGCCATCTTTATAATATTGTGGAAAAGTCTAATTGACAGAGAACCTTTGTCTTAATCTGTTTACTAAATCCACTTCTTAGAGAATATATTTGCCTGAATTAATCATCACGTGTTGCAAACTGTTTCTTTTGCTCAGTAAACACACCATACCCCTCAAAGACCAATCTTCTCACAGAATATTTTCTTCTTCCACCTAGAGCTAAATAAAAGGATATACTTCAAATGAAGCACTGATATTTGGAAGACAAAAAGAATGACAGGATGACCAAAGGATCCCTTTCTCATCTTGCTAAATAGTTTAGAACATCCCCAAGGAAATACTCCTTTAATAGGAGCTATTTACTTGACCCTCCCAGAGTTGAGCTCAGAAGTCAAGGATTGGGTAGTCCATGTGAATGTACTTTGATGGATTCCTTTTCATTCCTCAGGAGCCAAGTCCAGTGTCCTCTGTGGAGTCTCCCTCTTTGGGGTGTCTTTGTCACTCTGCTGGTACCCACAATACAGCAAGGGGTACATCTTACTCACCTGCCTGTCCCCAGTGCTCTGCACATAGTAGTTGCTCAGTTAATATTGAATGTGAAAGCCTCCCACTATAAGAGTGACAAGAATGGGACTGTATTTGATTCTTAATGCTGTATCCCCAGCTCCTAGTATCATTCTGTACTTAATAAGTGCTGAAATAATATTTATTCCATGGATAAACTGATTAAACTGATAAAAGGCCATAAAGCACAGCGCATAATATCAGCATCAGTTCAAAACCAAGTCTGTTGTACTCCAGTGATCTTACCGGTTGCTGAGTATTGGGGACTCATGCTGACTCCTCATTTCGTCTGGTCCATCTCCTCTTCGTTAACTCCTATCTTGCATTCCTGTTTCCTTTTTAGTTCATCCCCATGCATATACTGTTAGCATTCTGTGATGAAGGCGTTTAAAATTCAATGTCTAACCACTTGTTATATTTAAAAAAATTTTTTAATTAATTAATTTTTTAAATTTAAATTCAATTAGCCAACATACAGTACTCATTAGTTTCAGAGGTAGAGTTCAGTAATTCATCAGTTGCCTATAACACCCAGTGCTCATCACATCATGTACCCTCCTTAATACTCACACCCATCCCACCACACCCCTCCCTTTCAGTTCTACTTGTTTTAAATCTCTTTCCTCTTGAAGAGATCTCAATTCTCTCAATTATCTGCAATATCCTGAGTTCTTTGACCTCTTCCTCTGCTTCTCCTCATGAAGCCCCATGATGACTTGCACACACTCCGCTTCTGACTTTGCCCTTTCTTCCTGGCAGTGCATGGTTGAGTCCTCATAATCTCTTATCCTGGACTTCTGTGTACCTTTTTGTCTGGTTACGTTTTCCTGGACTGCTGTAGGAACCCTGTGTGGTCTCTCTGCCTCAAATTCCTCAACTATCTTCTCCCTATTCAATCTGTTCTACACAGTTTTTAAAATCTACCGTATGCCTGTATTTCCCATCACTTTCCTGCTGAAAACATGCAAAATTTATTACTAAGGAGAACACCAACTCCTTAGTGTATGTAAAGTTATCAGTATCCAGACTCAACTTATTTTTACTGTCTTTCTTCCCCATTTGCTTTTTTATTATTATAATCCTATTCTAGCCAAACTAAACCGAGCCCCTCTGCTCAAACATTCTCTGTATCTTGCAAATATTTTCATTGTTCATGCTGTGCCTGAAATAATACTTTTCATCCCTTTCTCTTGAAGCCCTACTCATTCCACTAAGACTCATCTCATATATTATTCCTTCAGCGCATGCCCACATGGGAACTCGGGGACAGGATTTCCTGTTTCTCATACTGGCCCTTGCTAGCCTGCTGTCATCATTGGTCTGTAGAAGGTCCCTCTGTTGTTTTACCCAGCTGTTTATGCTCCTGATGCCTGCTCCTCGGTACCGTCCCTCTGCAGGCATTCAAAAGCAGCCCTTTGCAGGGGTTTAATATATATATATCCTTCTACTTACATATGTTCTGGTCAGGCCATCATTATAGAACTGGCAGTGTGCAATAGAACACATTCTGTCTCCTCTTTTTTTTGTTTGGTACTGCGATTTTTGGAGCCCTGTCTCATTTCATTGTGTGTATGTCTAGTCTGTTGCTTCTAACTGCTGCATCTTTTTCTTCCAGTCTCCTAGTTCCATGTCAGCCCAGGTCACTGTTAAAAGTACAGATCTGATCACGCCGTTCAGTTGCCTAACATCCTTCAGAGATCTTTCATTTCATTTAGAATCAAGTCCAGAATTTGTGGCACATCCATAAGCTCCACAGGACGTAGGCTGTGCTGTTTCCAGCTCCTAAGTTCCACCTGCTGCCCTCCTTCCCTCTGATCTGTGCCTTCCAGCCACACTGACCTCACGTTCCTCCTACTGTCACAGGCCCTGTTTGGTTCTTTGTCCACAGGGGGACCAGCTTGAATTTCACTTCCTCAGATAAGCCTCCCAGGACTAACCAAATAAATCAAGGCCCAAGGTTTTAAATAGTCTTTCACATCCAATTCCTTTTATTGTACTTTGCACAATCTGTAGATGTGTTTATCTCTGGATTCAGGTCTTTAACGTACGTTAAAGACCATCAGCTCTGTGAGAGCTAAGTCCTTCCTCTGTCTGTCTTGTGTCTGGCCCATGGGCAGACCTCCATAAAAAAGTGTCAGGTGAATGGATGGCACAGGGAAAGTGACTTACCCAAGGTCAGAAAACTAATTAAAGTTAAGCACAGGATAAGGAAGGAGCATCTTTCCTTTTTCCCCATTTGATGGTCTTTGAGTGTAGTGCTGTGGTGTGTTCCTAGGACTACTTCTAGCTCAATGTCTTGTAAACTATAGGTGCTCCGTAATTACTCCAGAAATGCATAGAAATATCAAGAGATGGGACTGTTGAAATGCGGCTTTATGTTTACACTGAAAGGCTATTTACTGTTATGTGAAATCTGCACATCTTGGAACTGAAATAATGGTCATTGCCATTTTCTTAAGTTCATAAGCATAACTACGTTGTATGTTTTTATCAGGTTGAAACTGCTGCTTTTTTTTTTTTTTTCTTTTCCTTTTTCTTTTTCTTTTTTTACAGTCATAAGTTCAGGGCTACATTCTGAACATGTTGCCAGGAGATTCTAACTCAGAAAATGTCTGTTAAAATATATGGAAGCTAAGTTGCAGACTGCGGCTGAATAGAGAATCAATTTATGAATGTTCAATTTGTGCTCATTTTAATAAAGGAAAAAGACTAATGGCCTCTGATTAAAAGAGGATGGATGGATTCAACTTTCTAAGGATATTTCCTCTACATCAGGAAAAGTAGGGTAATAAACCGTCATTCTCTCCAACTTGGTTTCTGCCTGAACAGGTTTTATCAATGGGCTTGTCACAATGCTGAAATTGGGAACTCTTGCTGTGTTGTTTTATAAATCTAATTATCTTGAATCCTTGCAGTATGAGCAAAAAAGAAAAAAGAAAGAAAGGAAGAAAGAAAAAAAAAACTCGTAAAAAGTGTCCAAAATAGCCTTTTTCTTTCCTTATTTAATTCTTAAATTCTTAGGAGGGTCAGAGAGATTGTCATGTATTCACCAAGGGTTGTATTTATATTACTTATTGAATCTGGACCTTGAAGACCAGGAATGAAATTTTTTCTGTTATCCTCAAAAAGTTAAATTACTTGGAATGTAGTACTGTTTTAACTTTCGGTAGTGCTTTCAATAGGTAAAGAAATAGAAAATATAGCCCCTATGTAGTCTGACCTGGCAGGGGGTGGGTAGAAGAGTCCCTGGTCCCACCAGCCTGTGTCAGCATCCCATGTTCTGCAATATGGACTTATTCCTTTGGTTTAAGGTATTATGTGCTCTTTTTTTTTTTTTTTTTAAATATTTGTTAGGGAGAGGGTGAGGGAACATGAGCCTAAGTGTGTGCAACTGGGGGGAAGGGCAGAGGGAGAGTCTCTGAAGCAGACTCCCCACTGAGCTTGGGAGCCCAGGGCAGGGCTCTGTGTGGGGCTGTGTCTCAGCACCCTGAGACCATGACCTGAGCTGAAACCAAGAGTCTGCCCGCACGGCCCCCTTGTAGGTGTTTTGTATTTATGAAGTTCTATCAAATTCTTAGAGTTTCCCTATTCATTATTTCATCTTCACACAACTGTGACATAGCCAGGTGACTTATTAATACCCAATAATAGAAAAGGAAACTGAAGTTCAACAAGGCTAAGTATTTGTCCATAACCTCGGAGCAGACATTTAGGCCTTCCGACTGGAGTATTTCATTGATGTTACCAAGTGCGAATGATTATTTACTCTAAGTGCTTTGACGAGGGCTTTTATGAGTCGTTTTTCATAACCTCAGCTCTTCTTCCTTTCCAGTAGCCTTGGTTGGACAACCACTTGTTAATCTTTTTTAAGAAGCATCCATCCCACCAGGAGGCAGATTTTCCCAAGTTTTATTTCTGCCGAGTGCCACCATGACCTCTCAGGGCTCTCAGAGGTTCCTGTTGTTGGATTCTAAAGCTCTTGACCACCTACCTGGTGGGATTCAGAAAACCCAACAAGGGAAGAATGAGTTTAAGGAAGGAGAAAGAGCATGCTGGCCTGTTGACTCTGGCCTTGGGATGGTTGAAAGAGGAGTCCAGCGATTAAGTTGCATTTATGGACCTGAAGCAGATCTTCAGAAAGGTAATGGAAGGACCAAAGCCAGGATGAGAAATGGCAGTAACACTAGTCAAAAGTTTTGAGCCCCAAGGGACAGTAATCCTGTACAGCAGTGTAGGCTAAAACAAGAAATTAATAGGTCCTGTCACCAGGTGGAAGAACGGAACACAATCATGTGGATGGGAGCTAGCCTCTGGGACGACTGTGGTTGGGGATTCCAGCTGTTGAGATGGTGGCCACTTCTTGTGTGTCTACTCTCCTCTGCACAGTTTCTTCTTTCTCTCCGACTGCAGAAGTGTGGAAGAAGGGTAGCGGAAAATAGACCTGTGTTTTTTATGCATGTTCTTTTAAGTATGAAACCAGAGATGAAGGAATGCTCTTTTCCTAGCTGGAGTTAGAAATATTTAGAGAGTGGGGTGCCTGGGTGGCTCAGTCAGTTAAGTGTCTGACTCCTGGACTGTTGCTTTTGGTTCAGGTCATGATGTTGGAGTTGTGAGATTGTTAGGCTCTGCTGGGTGTGGAGTCTACTTGTCCCTCTCCCTCTTCCTCCCCTGCTCTCTCTCTCTGTCTCTCAGATAAATAATATTTAGGAGGTAACTCTGATAGGCCCAGTTTGGGTCAGCTGCCCACAGCTGCAGCCAGGCCAACAGTGACCAGAAGAAAGGACAGTTGTGCATTTATTCCCTTTCAGACCAGGGATAGATCATGGAAAATCTAAAACTTTGGGATTTGTCCTCTTTGTGAAGCTTCTCTGTTGTGTAGGAAAAACATAAGCTTTCCATTTCAAAAGGCAGTTCTGGTAGTAATGTGAAGGATGAATTATAGTCCCTCCCTGGCACCCCCCCCCCGCTTGACTGAGGTGTAATTTCTTCCAGTTTTGTTGATAAATAATTGATATAGAACAGTGTGTAAATCTAAGGCCTACAGCATGAAGATTTAGTATGTGTGTACATGGTAAAATGATGATCAAATCAAGGTTAGTTAACATAGCCATCAGCTCACGCAGTTACGTGTGTGTAGTGAGAATGTTGAAGATCTACTTTCTTAACACATGTCCAGTATCAGTATTGTTAGCTGTCACTCATGCTGTGTGTCTGATCCCCAGAACGTACTAATTTTATAACTAGTACCCTTTGTCCAGCATCTCCAAATTTCCGCACCCCACAGTCCCTGGCTGCCACCAGTCTACTGGTGTTCCCAAGGTTTGCTTTTATAGATGCTACATAAAAAGGGGATTATACTGTCTTTGTCTTTCTCTGTATGACTGATTTCACTCAGCATAATGCCCTCAAGGCCCATTGTATTGTAAATGGCGATGTTTCCCTCTTTTTAATAACTGAGTACTCCATGATAAATATAATATACAATCCATATTTGTATATTGATATATTTTCTTTATCCCTTCATCTATCATTAGACACTTAGGCTGTTAGCCTGTCTTCATTCTTGGGAACAATGCTGCAGGAAACATAGGGGTGAAGATACCTCTTTGAGGTACTGATTTCATTTCCTTCAGATAAACACCCAGAGGTGGAATTTCTGGATCCCATGGTGGTTCTGTTATTAATTTCTTGAGTCTCCATACTGTTTTCCATAGTGGCTGCACCAGTGGACACTCCCACTAACAATGCACAAGTATTTCCTTTTCTTTATATCCTTGCCAATACCCATGATCTCATCTTTTTGATACTAGCCATTCTAACAGGTGTGTGGTAATATCTCATTGTGGTTGTTTTGATTTCCATGAAAGAGAGTATATAAAAGGTAAGTGTCTTAGAAGACTGTTCTACTAGTCTAGCTAAGATGCAGTTTATGCCATAAGGAGGGCAGTAGCACTGGGTACACAGAAGTGGCATCATGCTTTAGAATTGGTGTGGAGACAGAATCTATAGGCTTGTCAAGGCTTGGGAGTGGAGAGTGGGAGAAGCTGAGCTGTTCCTAGCTAATGGGATTGTAGAAATTATGGTATAATTCATAATGTGTAGAGAACATGAAGAAAAGCAGATTTTTCCAATAATCTTTTTAAATAAAATCATTATAAGATCTGGCCAGTTTTCATCTCTGCATTACGGGGCAGTGACTGTGAGCTTTCTTATGTCCAGAAAAAGAATGACTATTACTCTTAGTTTGCTTTGTCTTGGACATAATGGAGCTTGTTCAGCAGCTGATGTGTGCAGTCAGAGCACAAAAAAAACCTTCCAGGGCGCCTGGGTGGCTCAGTCGTTAAGCATCTGCCTTCAGCTCAGGTCATGATCCTGGAGTCCCAGGATCAAGCTCCGCATTGCTCTGCGAGAAGCCTGCTTCACCCTCTCTCATTCCCCCTGCTTGTGTCCCCTCTCTCACTGTGTTTCTCTCTCTCAAATAAATAAATAAAAGATTTAAAAACAAAAAACAAAACAAAAATCTTTCCAGAGGTATCTGTGATCAGAGTCAAAGAGGAGAAGGCTTTGGCAGGTGGCCTTTCCTCTCCGCACTCACTGAACCTCAAACCTGCGTCTAACTTGGTGCTACCATGTATAGAGGTGCTAGTTCCTCAAATGGTGCATTGTTTTCTTTTTCCTATATGTATGCGTATGCATTACAAATGACTGCACACTACTTTCCTAATCTCTTGTAGGTGTTAGAGCAAGGAATAGCATGAGTGGACATGGGACATGTGTCTGTAAGGACCTCAATAACAAGCTTAGAGATTATCCATGATCACACATTTAACATTCTGAAGTGGTCTCAGATTCAGTTAATATCTTTCTGTTTGGATGTTTTTTTCAAGAAGTTCTGCTCATGCTGCCATAGAATTCAGGCTCACAACTGTATTATCTTGACTTCATTAAAAATTCTTGTTATTGAGGAGCATGGGTAGCTCAGACAGTTAAACATCTGCGTTCGGCTCAGGTCATGATCCTGGAATCCCGGGATAGAACCCCATGTTGGGCTCCCAACTCAGTGAGGAGTCTACTTCTCCCTCTCCCTCTGCCCCCACCCTGCTTGCATTCTCTCCTGTGCATGCGCTCTGTCTCAAATAAGTAAATAAAATCTTTTAAAACATAATAATAATAAAATAAAACTCTCATTCTTATTTTTTTTTAAAGATTTTATTTATTTATTTGACAAAGAGAGATATACTGTGAGAGAGGGAACACAACAGGGGGAATGAAAGGGAGAAGCAGGCTTCCTGCAGAGCAGGGAGCCTGATGTGGGGCTCGATCCCTGGACCCTGGGATCATGACCTGAGCCGAAGGCAGCCGCTTAACCAACTGAGCCACCCAGGCACCCCTAAAACTCTTATTCATTATTGGACCTTACTGCCTCAAGCTATAGAATGCATTGTTTTCTTGTGTTTAGGTCCACAAACAGGAAGAATATTAGCACATACTTCCTCAGTAATCACTTTGCCAAGCTGTCTACTGTCAACATTGAGATTTTATTAAACAGTTTCAGTTCATTTTATTAGAAGCATTTATATTTCTGAATTTCTGTCATCCAGACCAGGGATCTCACATGGCACCCACAGGCTGGTTGCCAGTTTTTGTGCTTTTATGGGAATACAGCCATTCCTATTTGTTATGTTTAAATATGTCTGTGGCTGCTTTTCTGCTGAAAGGGCACAATGGAGTAATTGTGAGAGAAGCCAACTGTCCTGCTAAGCGTAAAGTACTTAGTATCTCACTCTCTATACAAGAGTTTTGCCAACCTCTATTGTAAACTATGAATTCTTGATCAGGGGAGATCCTAGTAACAACTAACATTGTCATTAAAGGCATTCAAGAATGGGACAGAGAAATACTCTTAAAAACATCTCCCTCCAGGGCACCTGGGTGGTTCAGTGGGTTAAGCCTCTGCCTTCAGCTCAGGTCATATTCTCAGGGGCCTGGGATCGAGGCCTGCATTGGGCTCCCTACTTGGCGGGGAGCCTGCTTCTCCCTGTATCTCTGTCCCTCCCCCCACTCATGTTTTCACTCTCTTACTCTCTCTAAAGTAAATAAACAAAATCTTTAAAATATATCTATGTAATCTCCCTCCTGTCCTTTGTCAGCTGCGTTTTCTTCATGTAGTCTGCACTCCCGTGTGTATGAGCTTGGCTGGATTTTCTGCCTTTTCCTCACAAACATTGGAACAAGTTGACCAACACCACCAGTGCCCTTGTGTTTTAGAGGTTGATTTCTTGGGTTAAGTTGAAAAAAGAAATAAGTTGTAAACATTTTCTGCTGCCGTTCTGCTGTTCTCCCTACAGTGCAGAGTCATTTTTCATTCTGATTATTTTTGAGAGGAGCTAACAAAATTAAAACATGTGTGTTCAAGAGGTAACTCCTTATTGCTTTTTCTAGGCTTTCTGATCTCGCTCTGTCCCAGGGAAGCAGAGATGTCACAGTTCTGTCACCCTAACAAGCTGGATCTTGACCGTTTCTCTGTGTCTGGCTACACAGGATTCATAAGGTCTATGGACTGGAAGCACAGTTAGTGAAATGATTTATGCCGACTCTTGTATCATGCTGACCTTTTCGTAATTCAGGTCCTCCCATTGGCAAAACAGGGTCTCTCTGTGAAGAAGAAACAAAAGTAAAAAGATAAAGGTAAAGCTAAAACAAGCAAAAACCCCCATCCCTTTGCTGCAACAGACAAGAGAGGAACCAGTGGTTAGAATCTCAGCACAGGGAGGCAGTTTCACACCATTTTGGGGGATTAGCTCTCATCCCTGTGCTAGAACTTCACAGCTCTGTGACCTGCTCGAGGGCCATCTCTTATCTAGTGTGACATAATAATAGATCCTATTTCCCGGGAGTTGTGAAGGGAATTAAAAGAGTAATTGCACATAAAGCACTTAGCATAGAGCCTGATATTTAACAAATGCTCAACAAATGTTAGCTCTATTAATATGGGCGGTAATACCTGTTAAAGTCCGATGCTGACCACCTCCCCAAAGAGAAACTGAGGACACTCAGGATAATGCAAATCACACAGCGAGGTTTATTCTCCAGCTAGCTGAGGTCCAAGCATCTGCCCAGCACAGTGGGTTTCAGCAAGGACCCCGAATGCAAGGGTCTAGGGGTTTATATAAGTTATAAACAGCAAGCAAGAGTTACACAGTAATTTTCCTGCTAGGGTGAGATAACATTTTTAGCCCCCTCCCCAATTCCTGGACTGCTCACACATTCCAGGTATTGGGGCAAGGAAGCAAGATGCACAGATGGTTCCTTGACCTATCTGCCTTCATTTGGTTAACACAGGCCTTGTGAAGGCGTCATCACCAGGAGGTCTTAGATCTGTAGATGCCTAACTCACCAGGGGGTTATGGAACCCAGCATAGCTGCCCTCAAGCTAATCAGGTCCTAACACTCTAAAGCTAAGCAGGTCTTATCATCCCTCCTTCTAAGACTCACTGTCTTAGCTCAATTGGCTGTTACAAAATACCATAAACTGGGTGACTTACCAACAACAAATATTTATGTTTCAGAATTCTTGGCATCTGGGATCATAATTCCAGCATGGTCAGGTTCTGGTTAGGACCATCGTCTGTGTTGCGAATGGCTGCTTCTCCATGTATCCTCACATGGCAGAGAGAGAGCCAACAAAGAGCACGGCTTCTTGTAAGGGCACTAATCCTAATTATGAGAATTTATCCTCATGCCTAATACCACCACAGTGGGAGTTGAAATTCCAACGTGTGAATTTGGGAAGGACACCGACATTCAAATCATAACACCTGCTGTTTGGGAACAAATTACCTTCCAGCAGACTTTGGGCATGTCTACACACATGTTTAGTGGGAGTCTGAGATGTAATAATAGTCCATCAGGAATGAATGTCTGCTGGAAAGGCTGACAGACTGAGACCTGGCCTCAAGAGGGGGTATAGGACAGACCTCCTATGGTAAGAAGGGAAGACAGTCTCACGAGTATTTAAATCCATACTTCTAATCAGATGCGTGCTCTTCAGTAGAATGAATGTTTTAAATTATGTAGAATTTAATTTATGAGGAAGAGATTCTCAAAATGGCCACTGCCTTATTTAAAAATAAGTCGATTACTCATATTTTTATAAATATGAGGTGAAGAATATATTTTGTTTTGGACATTAACTTTTAATAATATATAGAGTATTTTTGTTCAGTTACCATCTCTCACTCATCAACAATGACCAAAAAAACCACATGTATCTTCTAAAATCATTAGATAGTCAGACAGAAAAAAAAAATACTAAAAGAAAATAAAAAAATAAAAAAGCTAGGGGCTGTCTTTTCCTACCTGAGGCAGAAAAGGAAAGATTTCTTTCCCAGACCTGGAGACACGGTCTTCCTCTCTGTAAAAGTAATGATTCTGCCCAACGGTATCACACTGACACTTACTCTTGTCGCTCTAGCTGTGGTAAGCTCATGGGGAGCTCTGCACACTGGCCATGCTTCTTGTTCAGATCTTGGCCTCAGAATACAGAAGGGGCCTGATGATGCCTTAACTTACAAAAACAAAACCAACGGTTTTATTATTAGCAATTTTCATTAAAAAACATTCATCTGATATATGGCTTCAGGGATCTTAACAAGGGCCCCAGCGCTTCTTCTGTCCCTTCAGTCAATTGTGGTCTCCTCTCCTCTTCTAAACTATCTTTAAAATGGAGTCTTTTGGGGGTGCCTGGGTGGCTCAGTTGTTAAGCATCTGCCTACGGCTCAGGTCATGATCCCAGAGAACAGGCATCGAGCCCCGCATGGCGTTCCCTGCTCGGCGGGAAGCCTGCTTCTCCCTCTCTCACTCCCCCTGCTTGTGTTCCCTCTCTGGCTGTGTTTCTCTCTGTCCAATAAATAAATAAATAAATAAATAAATAAATAAATAAATAAATAAATAAAATCTTTAAAAAAAAACTTTCTGGTTTATTTGGGTAAGGCAGTCAGAGAAAAACAAATACCATATGGTTTCGCTTACTATGAAATTTAAGAAACAAAATAGATAAACATAGGGGAAGGGAAGGAAAAATAAGAGAGACAAAGAGGGAGGCAAATCCCAAGAGACTCTTAACTATAGAGAACAAACTGAAGGTTGACAGAGGGAGGTGAGGGGGTGATGGGCATTAAGCAAGGCTCTTGTGATGAGCACTGGGTGTTGTATGTAAGTGATGAATCACTAAGTCTTACTCCTAAAACAAATCATGCACTGTATGTCAACTACCTTGAATTTAAATAAAATCTTGAAAGGAAAAAGAAAGATACAAGATACTTCTAAAAAATAATAGTAATAAATTAATTTAAAAAATTGAAACCTTTCTGAAAATATAATTGCTTCCTTATTACATAATCAAAATCTGTAATAACTTAGCTAAAAATAGTGATAATATTAATGACTCTCAATACATTGTGATAAAATTATTTCATGAAATATATCAATTTGTTGTTCTAATGGCACTATAGGCAAGTTTCTTTTGATTTTCTTTTATCTTATTTTATTTTATTATTTCAATGTTCCAGGATCCATTGTTTATGCCCCACACCCAGTGCTCCATGCAAGATGTGCTCTCAGTACCCACCACCAGGCTCACCCATCCCCCCACCACTTCCCCTCCAAGAGCCTCAGTTTGTTTCTGAGTCCAAAGTCTCTCATGTTTCTTCTCCCTCCCCGATTTATCCTACTTCCCATTTCCTTTCCTTCTCCTACTGTCCCCCACATTGCTCCTTATGTTTCACAAGTAAGTGAAACCATATGATACTTGACTTTCTCTGCTTGGCTTATTTCTCTCAGCATAATCTCCTCCAGTCCCATCCATGTTGCTACAAAAGTTGGGTATTCATCCTTTCTGATGGAGCCATAATATTCCATTGTATATATGGACCATTCGTCTGTTGAAGGGTACTTTGGCTCTTCTCACAGATTGCCGATTGTGGTCATTGACTAAAGGCGAATTTCTATCTAATGTACATATAGTATATATTTTTTTCTATCCAGTAATTTTAGATTTAAAATATTTGAATATTTGAATTTTATTTTTACATTCTTTTACTGCTTATGATAATTTGCCATCATGATAAAGTAGTATTCTGTGTCTTCTTGCATTTGTATATTTTTTAAATTGGTGTCTTTATTAATTTTATTATCTGTCAGAAATTTTTTTACATATTAAACGTTTTGATGCATTAGATATTTTATTTGGCCAGTATTTTCTTTATTATTTTTATTATTTAGCTTTAATACTTAAAATGTTATATAAAACATATTGACATTACCTTATTACAGATTTTTAAACTAGTCTGTATCATAGATCATATATTCTATATAGATAGTATAAATAAAAGAACTCCAACCCCACCATGATGCTCCATAGCCAGCCTTGGTCACCTATTTTATGGGAATTCCTGGAGCTTTTACTCTTTATATGTACATATCTGTGCAGTTACATAAGCTTTTCCACAAAACTGTTATTCTATAAACATTGTTCTTCGTGGTATTGTTACGTCCTAGAAACTAATTCTTGTGGGTAAAATTTATTTCTTGCTGGTAAAAATAGCTCTGCCTCATTCTTGTAAAAGTTTATATAGTGTTTCATCATGAGAAAGTAGAAATAAAAGCAATGATATGCTACAAGTGTTTAACAACCACCTCAAAGCCCTGATTTTCACCTTCAATGACTTGTGAGGTGGGAATAATTTACTCTTGCTGGTTTGAAGCTACCAGTAGTTTACCTACCAGATCACAAAATTTCTGAAAAAACAGGTGACTTTTTTGCCAGTTGTGCAAGCTGGTTCTTACCAGCTAGCTTCCCAGGTAGAGTGACTCCCAGCAGGAGAAATGATCTGTAGCATGGTTCTTGAAGGAAATTATACCAGCAGAATGCTGAGGTTGAGGAAAGGCTCCAGGCCACTGGTTGGCCATGTCCTGTAGCTGTGAGCACAAGACTTAGACCCGGGCTCCTGAGCACTGGCAGGGGAAGAGCGCACACTCCTCCAATCAGGCACGCGGAAATGGTAGAAGGGAGTAGAAATCAAGTTTTGCCCTTATGAGGTGGCTAGTTCCTCATTCAGCCAAGGAGAAGCCGGTAGTTCTGCAGGTTGTAACATGATTACCTGAGGCCTGCGGTTTGCTCTCTAGTGAACTGATGTCTGGCCTTGAACCTGTCCTGAAATTCTGGATGCATTTGCTCCCAATAAATTCTGACCCAGTATGGGAGCATTCTTTTTAATGCATCCTCTATTAATGAATGTTAGATTACTTCCAAATCCTCATTTTTAAAAGCAGAGTTTCATAAGTGCCATTATATATGCAAACAGATAGCTATTTCTGAATGATAGTAAACTGGAATTGGGATTTCTTGGTTAAAATAAATAACTTAATGTTTTCATTAAAAAAATGCTGACATGTCTTCCTAGATGTGACAATTTGGATCTTCACCTCCAATTCTTGTGTGTACTTCTTTTCTTCAGTGTTTTCAGGATTGTTTATTTGAAGTTTTTAAGTGTTTTCAAAGCAAAAGATATAAAAAGAGGTATCTTGAAATGATTTAACTTGGATTTTCTCACTACTGTATCGATCATAGTTTTCTCACTACTGTATTTGATCATGATTTAAGTTTCCTTAAAAATCTTTTGTATTCATTCTTGGAAATATTGTTCATGTAGTCTGTCTTATTTCTGGGTATATATGTATTTTTCTAAATAATATATAGAAGATTACTATATAATGTGGATATTAAATTGGATCTATTGCAGGCGGTTTCAAATTATCATTTACCCTTTAATTTTGACCATGGTGCATTTCCTCCTACAGAAGTCTATGCCAGTGTTTCTTCCTTATAGCTTTGATTTTTGTATCTAGCTTAGTAAGGCCTTCTTGTTTATTGTATAAGAATATTTTCTTGTATTGGCTGTGCATATCTCTGAATATTGCTTTTCTCTCTGATGTGAAAGAATAATAGAAGTTCATAAATATTTCTTATCTATTTCTTCCAATAATTTTTTATTTTCCCCTTGAGCTGCAAGGTTTCTTTTGCTTAAAAGGTTATGATTATAGACTTCTTATTTAATTTCATTGACTTACTTGTGTTCACCTGTAACAATACTATAATTTTTGTAGCTTTATCTTTGTCCTTCATTTTGAAAATTGTGCATTCTGGAGCATTTTTTCACATGAACTTGAGAATTTAGAAATTTTCTTTGTGATTATACTGAGTTTATAGATACATATTTGGACATTCCACTTCTGCTGTAATTTATTATTATTGAGCTGCCTTTATCTTCTTCAGGAAAGTTTTGACATTTTATTATATACATTGT
>PITA01027023.1:0-21701 GCA_004023965.1 Spilogale gracilis | reverse complement strand
ATTAATCCTATAAAGCCTGGGGGGGGGTAGGGGGGAGTGGGAGGACTGAGGAGAGGTAACATTTGGGAGATCCAATGAAGATCAAACAGCTCAACAAAACAGAAGAAAGGAAACTCACAACAGCAAACTGACACCAGTTTAATAGTATGACTGAGGATGGAAAGATCAAATAGGTGGGGGCGGGGGGCACGGGGGTGGGGGGCGCGGGGTGCCTGGGTGACTCAGTTGTTAAGCATCTGCCTTCACCTCAGGTCATGATCCCAGAGTCCTGGGATTGAGCCCCACATTGGGCTCCCTGCTGGGCTCGCTCGCTCTCCCTCTCTCTCTCACTCACTCACTCCCTCTGCTTGTGCTCCCTCTCTAGCTATGTTTCTCTCTGTCAAATAAATAAAATCTTTAAAAAAAAAAAGATCAAATTGGGAAAGTAGGATCTCATGAGTAAAGGATCTTGGACTTTTAGCTGAATGGGGTTTAATATAAGGCATAATACAGTTGCTTAAAAAGCATTTAAAAAATGAGTGAATGCTAAGTTCTGGACATTGTGCTAAGTGCTTTCAGCACTGCTAGTTCTATGCGATGGCATCCTTTCACACATCCACTCGATGCATATTTAATGAGCACACACTCTGGTCTACAGGCACTGTTCTAAGAACTGGGTAACTGATGGTAAGCAAAAAAAAACCAAATACACTTCCTGCCCTCATGAAATCCACAGACTAGAGGAGCTCCTTTATTTTATGGATGAGGAAATGAAGCACCACAAAGCTAGTAAGTAGCAGGCCGGGAATCTAAACTCCAGTGTCTTTGACTCCAAAGCCTAGAGTCTTAACTACATTACATATGCCCTGACTTGACAGGTCATAATTCTATTGTACCTTCCAGTGATATCACACCTGGAAAATTATATTCTGTTCTCTGTGATGCATTTTAAGATGGGCCTTGAGTTCCTCTCGATACAGTCCATTTCGTCAATCAGGATAATGAAAAATCTGGAAAATATATCAGGAATACTCTCTAGGTTGTATAACCAGGAAAAATTAAGGTGGAGATGTGATAAACATCTTTACCTAACAGAAGGGGTTTTACTTTGAAAAATTAGGGCATCTATTCTATAAAGTCTTAAGCATAAACCAAAGAGGACATAACAGGGCAGGGGGTGGGGTGGAGAACAATAGCAAGGGGGCAGATTTCAGTCCAACAAAAATAACTTTGACAGAAAATATGTCCAAAATTGATTATTGGTGGCTTTAAAGCAAAATAAGTTCTCATGAACTAAAATTCCTTAAGTGGAGAATGGCCAATAAAACCACTGATGTTGATGTGGAGGGTATACGTTAATGAAGGTCAGGTCAAATGGCTTCTAAAAAAATCCACCCAATTTAATATCCAGCATTTTAAAAGAAATTCATATACTTTGTTTTCCGACACACACACAATTCAGGTAGCTGGGTATATTTCTGTATATAGAAAGAAAAAGGTTCTACTTTAATTTTCTTTTTAAATTATGCTGATAAAATACCAAGGAGAAAAGCTCAGTTAAGTATCAATTTATCTTTAACAACTCCCTTTAACACTTGCTGAAAATACCAAAACAACAAAACAGCCAAGAAATGACAGGGTTGAAGCCAACCCCAAAATTGAGAATCTAAGTTGAGTTGTAGAATATAAATGAATACTCAAAACTGAATTCTCTACCAGCAAACATAAAAAGCTTCAAATTCTGATATTATGTAATCCTATTACAAGACCACTGAGCATAAGTGTACATTTTAGTCTATGCAAACTACACTCCCTGGGGTTGTTTGATGCACAGTTTGCAAGGCCATATGGCCCAACCCAGCCTATCCTTCATAAACCAAGGAAACATGACTGACCCTCTTCTGGTTTGGCACACTAAGTCCATTTCCACTGATGCCCAAGGCTTCATAAGCTCAGTTTATCTTTCATCAGAAGGTATAGCTGCTAGGAAGGAGACTTACCTATGGTGATGGAAGTCTGAAACACTTACAGCTGATGCAAGACATCATTGCAAGACTTAACACAGTAATCAAATTAATGATTTTGCTCTCACTGGCCTATTGCTCTGAGTAAATATCCTAAGCAAGATCCATGTCTGGTTATGACCAAAACCCAAAACCAAAAGCTGTGGGTTTTGTTTTGTTTTGCTCTAACTATCTAAGAGAGAAAGAGAGAACACACAACTGGCAGGGGGGTCGGGGGGAGAATCTCCAGCAGACTCCATACCGAGTATGGAGATGGCTAGACATGGGCTCAAACCCTTGATTCTGAGATCATGACCTGAACCATAACCAACAGTCAGTTGCTGAACCAAATGAAGCGCCCAGGTGCCCCCAAATCTCACTATTAATAAAAACAATAATTTCTTTTAAAAAGCTCTCACTACTATTCTAACATAGACTTTTTTTTTTAATAAACGAGCTACAAAATATACATTTTTTATTTTTTTATCCTCTCCTTGACTTGCAGTTGAGGTTCTGGTAATGGAAAATTGCTTGAGATTTCCCTTGCATACAATGTTATTTATCTCTCAGTCTTTGTGCCATTCTAGAAGATCAGCTGTTAAGATCAGAAGGTATAGCTGCTAGGAAGGAGACTTACCTATGGTGATGGAAGTCTGAAACACTTACAGAGGGCCATGAAAAAGTTTATTAACCAAGTCCAATAAAATAGATTCTATAGAAAAAAAAATGCCAATTTTGCAAATTATATGATCTAGTATACAGAAAATTCTAAGGAATTCTTAAAAACCATCAGAATGAATGAATTCAGCAAGATTGCAGGACTAAGATCAATGAAGTCAATTCTATTTCTATATAGTAGCAATGAACAATTCAAAAATGAAATTAACAATTCCATTTATAAGGGCATCAAAAGGAAAACATAGGAATAAATTTAACAACAGAAGCATAAGACTTGTACATTGAAAAATCCAAAACATTACTGAAAGAAATTAAAGGTCTAAATAAATGGAAAGACACCCCATGTTAATGAATCAAAAGCCATATTGTCATGTGGGCAATATGCCCCAAATTGATCTACAAATTCAATGTTAAACGCTGTCATAATTTCAGCTGCCTTTTTTTGAAGAAACTGACAAGTGGATACTAAAACAAAAATGGAAATTTAAGGAACCCAGAAGAGCCAAAATACTCTTCGGGGGAAAAAAAAATCAAACAAAGTTGGAAGATTCACATTTCCCCAATTTCAATACTTACTACACAATTAAAGTAATTAAAACAGTGTGGCACTAGCTTAAGGACAGGCATATAGAAATTTCTCCAAAGTAGATATACAAATGGTTATTAAACATAAAAAGTGTTCCATACCATAAGTCATCAAAGATAGAAAAAACAAAACCAAAATGAGATACCTCATACCCATTAGGGTGGTTATGATTAAAAAAAAAAAAAGAAAAAAAAGAGCAGACATCAACAAGTGTGGACAAGGATGTGGAAAATGGAAGCCTCACACTCTGTTAGTGGGAATATAAAAATGGTGCATCCCCACGCAAACTTTTTATATACATGTTCATAGAAGCATTATTTCTAAGAGCCAAGATATGGAAACCCAAATGTTCCATCAACTGAGAAACAGATTTTAAAAAAATGTGGTACATGCATCCAATGATTATTGTACTGTATTATTCAGCAATAAAAAGGAATGAGATACTGATATATGCTAGAAGATGGATGAACCTTGAAAACATTATCTTAAAATGAAAACAACCAGTCATGAGTGACCATACGTTCTATGGTTCCATTTATATGAAATCCACTATAAGCACATCTATAAATATAGAAAGAAGATTAGTATTTCTTCAAGGTTGTGGGGAAAATGGGGATCGACTATTTTGGAATTAAAAATTAAAGATGATTCTTTCAGGGGTGATAAAAATGTTCTAAAATTGTTTGCAGTCATGATTGTACAAGTGTGAATACACTAAAAACCAATGATATATACATATTTTTTTAAATGAATGAATTGTATATTTGAATTTTACCTTTAAGAGATGAAAGAGTGAGAAGAAAAGTACTAAGGGAAATGAAGGAAGGGAAAAGAGGAAAGACAGTAAGTACCACCAGACAGTTGAAGTGAATTCTAGAGGATTTGTTTAGGGGAGTGGAAAGACCCATGTCATCATGTCTTTCTTAGATCTCGGACACAGCCATTGCAGATATTTGTATGACCAGCCTTTGAGGTAGCAATACTGTTCTTCACAATAACATCATCGCAGTGAGCAGTGAGCTGATTGGATACAGAAGTGAATTCCCCTTTAGAGTTCTGATTTAGGCTACTGGATAAAAATACCAGATTGCAATTGTATGTTAGGAGGGTCAAGTAGTTTTTCCTCCTTTGATACAAGTAGTGATCAAATATAGAAGCAATGATTCCAATCTATATTTTCAGAATTTGAGACAGAAGCTTAACTATTAAGGGTCGTTCATTTTTCAGAGCTCTGTAGAGCAGTGCTTAACAAATTAAGGCCATGGACCAAATTCGACCTGTTGCCTGTGCTTAAAAATAGAGTTTTATTGGAACAGAGATATGCCCATTCATTTACATATTGTCTCTGACTGCTTTTGTGCCTAGTTCAATGTTGTGACACAGACCCCGGCCTGCAAAGTCTAAAGCATTTACTGTCTGGCCCTCCAAGGAAAAACTTGCTAACTGCTGCTCTAGAACAAAAGGACTAATTCAACTTTTTAACAAAGGATTTGCATATCCAAATCAACACTCTCCTCTTCAAAGCATCCACTTAATTAGAAGGTTTATGTTTATTTCAGTGATGCTACCTTTACTCAAAGCTTTTTCAAAATTCCCCTTTCGGGCTGTTTTTAAGACCCGAAATGTATGGTTTTCAATATTCTAGCAATGGAAAATCTTGGCACTTATAAGTAGTAGGTAGCTATTTGGAACCAAGATGGCAAATCAAGATGGGTCAAACTATCTTTGGTTTAAAATCTGAAACAAGTTAACTGGCATTTTCATGTAGCCTGTAAACTACCTTCAAAAGCAACTTCAAATGGGTTCCAATAATGATTTTTGAGTAGAGACAGAATCTTTGGAATCCTCGTTGAACCTCCTACTACCATTATTTTGAAAAAGAAGCTCATTTGGATGTATAAATTCTGGTGTATTGGTTAAAGCGGTCTCTTTACTTCCCAGTCACATCTCATACTGGGGACTTAGGATACATTTATTATCAACGGGTGGAAAAATGTGTCTGATGTGCCCCTGAATATTATGTGCCAGGAAAACAGATTTACAAAGACATTAACTCTCCATAGTTCAATTATCCTTGATAGGCTCCCTAATAGCTGGAGGGCCTACGTATCTTCTTCCCTGACTGGGTCCAGAAATTCATTCTTCTATAAAAGAGAAGTGTTTCAGCTCAGTGATTCTAACAGGGAATACTCTTCTGTGCATGACCACAGATTAAAAAAGGGGGGGGGGGGGTCCCTGTACTTCAGATGCTGTCCAAGTCTTTTGCCAAAGATACACTATAAAAACAGTTATTTCATTAATTTCCAAAAATTGGCGATCACTTTTAGAACTGTAAGGACTGTAAGGACCTACTTAGCCAGAAGAAACTCCGTTTTGTCCAAGCCACCATCTTGTTTATTCAGACAACGGGTTCCAGAAAAATTAAGAATGGGTGGCCAGTTCCTGGTATGAACACTTAGGACCAGGTGGGAGCGCCCAAATCCCCTTAACCTCTCAATGGAGATGATAATTAACCCTAGGCAGCTACTTGATTGCAGCCAGCTTGGAATCTGCTCTATAAAAGCTAACCTGTAAGACCGGGTGGGGTCGCTCCCTCCATAAAGATGGCCCTGATCGGTGGGTGAATTTCTCGATGCTCAGGGCAAAATAAAGCTTTGCTTGACCTTCACTTTTGTATCAGCCTCCTTCCTTTAATCACGGACCCATCAAAAACAATAAATAGAGGCCAACTTCTTTTCTCAGAATTTATACCATAATGCTCACAAAAGCCAATGCAAAACACATCACCCAGATTTTCTGGGTTTGTGGTCTTTAAAGTATAGTGAAAAATCAACACTTACACTTCTAAAGAGTCAGAAATCTATAACCTAGCAAAATCTTTTTTATAATTCTGTTTCCAAATAGTTAACCATTTTCTTGCCCATCTGTACTTTGACAACAATTTTCTTAGACAGCTTGCCTTTATCTTTCCATAGCATTTGATTTCCTTTTCAGAGGAAATTAACTCTCATTTACAGTTCTAGTTCATCAATCTGTGCAATACTTCATTAAATTTCAAGATTTTAGTAACAAGTGCAATGGATGTACACAGGTTTGGGAATCCACACAGCTAACTCCCAGTAAGCAAACAATTCCATTCATTTGGAGAAATACACAAGCTTACCAAGGAATATCCTTCTAGCTGCTCATGTCAATAGCATCAATATGTTTTACAGCAAAAATGGAAAGCATCAGTCTACTAAGCAGGGTGAGTGGCAGCCAGCTAAGTCAACATCTACTACCTAGTAGGTGCGTATGTGGTACGCAACTCCATGGTAGGATACAAGGCCTTGGCAGCTGCAAGATTCAAATGCCCAGAGGAACTTGAATGCAGGCTGATTCTATGTTTTTTGTTTGTTTGTTAAGATTTTTATTTATTTATTTGACAGAGGGAGAGATCACAAGTAGGCAGAAAGGCAGGCAGAGAGAGAGAGAGGAGGTAGCAGGCTCCCTGCCGAGCAGAGAGCCCGATGCGGGCCTCGATCCCAGGACCCTGAGATCATGACCTGAGCCGAAGGCAGAGGCTTTACCCCACTGAGCCACCCAGGCGCCTAGGCTTATTCTATTCTTGAGTGGCCACCTAGAAGTCCAAGTCCATCTATGATTTTCTCTATGAAACGATCTGTGGCTCATCTTTTATTCATAAGCGAGTGCTGGTTATTAATGTACCAGGAAATGGACTCAGAAAAGCAAAGAGCCACGGAAAACATCAAGAGAATGCGGACCTTAAATGGAGAGGTTTTCACAGAATGCAAATTCTTCTTGGAAGAAGAGCATGTGCGTCTCTGGTCAATCCCACTGTTAGAAGGTAGAAGCAAGTCAGTAATGTGTCCTTCATGAGACTGAAAATGAAGCAGGCCACTCTGTACTATTTATATGCGGTTTTATTCAGGGTAACTTATGGGCGGGGGGACCCATCAGGCAAAGGTCTACTGCTACGCAGCTGTTCTCCAGCCCCTACAGGGGCAGTGTGGTGAGGTCAAAGGGCAGTTACCTAATCTGACGCCTCTGGTGCACCACTTTAGGGAAGACCAGAACAAGCCTTCCAGTCAGGCTTTACATTAACTTCCAGGGGTCTGGAACAGGTAGCCTTGAGGGAGGTCATGGAGTGGGCAAGAACCTGACAGAGGGCTAAAGATGGAGTCAATGTTGTCGGCACTCCTACACCCAGACGCTTGAAATCTTTAGAGTGAGCCTCAGTGAAGTCCTCCTTCCCCACGTGATCTAATCCAGTGCACCAAATGTCAGGGGGAGGGTGGGGAAAGGGTGGCAATGGCTTGGGTGAGAATGGAGACGCCATCTAAGAACCAAGAGACCTTACATCCTATCGCTTTCCTTCCAGATTCATGGAATAAGTTATTACAAGCCAGTTTTGGTAGCTGGGAGACAAAAGAAGTCATCAGTGGAGATCAACTTTTATTGCTGTTTTGTTAGGGAACGCCAATCTTACTTAGCTTTTAGACAATCCATTTGCGGTTTGTCCTATCATCGAGCACACTGACATTTCTGTAAAGTGATCTTCCAGAACGCCCCTCAGCTACTGAGAAGAGACGATGAAGTACAGCTGCCTTCTGAGAAATGTCTGACCTGCTAAGCCGTCTGCAATGAGAGGAATATTGATGGAGTTTCTGGAAAACAAAGCACCACACCATGTGGTTTTGTTGTCCTAGCTTATTCTGTGAAATCACATTCATCTTTCTTCAGAATCATTATGAAAAGGTATGCTGTTTGCTGAAGCTTGGTAATAGCTTATGGACTCTCTATAAATAGTCATGTCTTATACTCCGTTAGGGCTCTGTTTTGTGTTCTTAGATCATAAAAGCTTGGGTTCATGAAAAGGAAAAAACAATGTCTAAAATGTGTATTCAGCACATGGAGGTTATTTGATTTACCAGCCTTTTAGGTAAAAATGACAATGGAGCTTAAGATCGAATAGAAAATGGAATTAAAAGGGATTATAGAAGGGAATATTTGTATCTACATTGACAAATAGAAAGGATCTTCCAACAACACGGTATCTCAGAATTCCCTGAGTGTGTCTTGACTTCAGAACACCATGCTTTCATATGTACCGTCTGCTACAGTCCTATGGTGGCCTTCTTCCTCATCTAGCAAATCCCAGAATCTTTAACCCTTTGGGATTAACTTCAAGGAAGCTTTCTTTCTTCATCACACAATCAGTGGCTCTGAACTCCTTGCTCCCATGGATCACAGCACTTCTGTGACATTTATCACATTGTACTGATACGGTTTCTGTCACCCTTGCTGGGTTTCAGTCCCATGAAGGGAGGGACAAAGTCTGGGTCTAGGTTTTATTTACCTCAGGATTGAGCATTAAGGCAGCTCCATAATGGAAATGGGGAAAATATTTACTAAATGGATGAAACAGAAAAAGGAAAAGGAAAAAGGTTGCTAATACAAGGTCAAAAGGAAAGTGAACATGCTGTTCGAAATGCCCAGAAGCATATGATGCAGACACTTTGGTCGACAGTGTGACACCCGAAGACCTAGGAGCACAGAGGATGGGGTTAACAGCCAAGTGTGAGGCTAAAGGCGGAGGAGTGGATCTTGAGAAGCAGGTGGGGAGCGGGGCATTCCAGACAAAGGGAAGCAACCAACTCACACACCACGGGTGCGCGACACCCCTTGGAAAGGCGAGGAGAAGGCGGAGTCTGTGTTGGACTTCACAAGCACTTTGTTATTGCAGCAGGATGAAGCAGGGGGTGGCCACCACACAAGGCTGGACACTTTAAACTGGGGACATTTCTTTTTTAAAGATTTTATTTATTTATTAGAGCATGCACAAACAGGGGGATTGAAGCCGCGGGGAGCAGGCTCTCCACAGAGCAGAGAGTCGGACGCTGAACTTGATCCCAGGACCCTGGGACTAGGACCTGAGTTGAAGGCAGACGCTTAAGGACTGAGCCACCCAGGTGCCCCTCAAGAGAGGATATTCAAATATAATATCAGATCATCTTTTTCACTGGGCCAAGAATCTCCACTACATTCTTTCTTTCTATTTTTGGCCGATTTTTCCCTCGTAATGATTCCACAGAGAGGAAATGATTCCACTCCCGGAGAGAGGAGTCTGTTACTCACTACGAGTTACTCAGTTTTACCTCACAAAACACCTAACAGGGCCTGGCACACGGTAGGAGTCTCTACCATGGCTTTTAGCTGTGAACCTCGTGAACGCGTATCTGCGTGTGCACACCCCCAGTCAGTGGGAAGGCAAACAGTCTCCACAAAATTCAACAAAGGATGCCTGCATGACTACCAACCTCTTTCATACACTGATGTTCAGCATTGGCCTTGTTAATACAGTAAGAAATAAAGGCAGGGCTTGGTGAAGTCCGAGCTTCACAGTTGGGGAGACAACCTCCTAAAGTCCAGACATGTAAATGAGAACAAGCATGCCCTTGCTGAGAAAAGCACTTTCTCACTTCAGCGACCACATGTAGGTCTCCCTTCCCTTCTCCTCACGCTTCTGGTGCCCCCTACACCTCCTAAGGAGTGACTTGAATGATTCAAGAAGCCAAATACAATTTTTAAAAACCTTCGCATTAAAAACTTCCAGGCACAACTTGCCAAGCTTCTTCGACAAGTCATTGTGACAGGAAAGAAGGTGGGGACAGTGCTAGACTAAAGGAACTTAAAGGCTAGGGCACGTAGATGCCAGCAGAAGACGGAGACACAATCCTGACTGGACAAAGCAGCTCCCAAGAATATCTTAAGATGACTGTTGATTCTGAACGTGAACGAGGTCAGATGTGAGAGGCAAATTTACTGGCATTAAAAGCTAGTGATTATTAACTACAAAAAAATTACAAAATGGCACATACAGTAGGATTTTTTATTTTTGCTTGGTTTTTTTTTTGGCTAAACTACAGGAACATAGAAATGCACGTGAAAAAATATACGATTTTAACAGTAATCCCTTGAGGAAGGAAGCTGGGTTTTCATTTTCTTACACTACATAATTTTCTACAGTGTCTACCTATTGTTATTGTAATAAAAAGATTCTTTATTTTTAAAAAGTAGGAAACAAACAACTTTGTGCTTCTTTAACAAGTACAGCTTTGGCTTTAAATATTTTAGATTACTATATTAAGATTAGAGTTCCCATTTGCAAGTTGTTTTTGAAACTCTTCTCACAAATAGAAAATATTCAGCGCTATATCCACAGTCGCAATGTACGATATATTTGCTGAAATTACTTCGCAGCATTTTGACTGCGGAGTATTTTGTGTTGCTGAAGTTTATTCTTATTTTTTGTTGCTTTTGTTTTGGTTTCAGAGCAAGATTTTTCACACAAGATGCTGCATCAGACAAGATGCCATATGTCCCCCCCAAACCACAGTAGGAACCACTCGGAGTCTGTAAAACAAATTTAATTATGCTTTTCCATAAACTGACTTCCCTATGATCCTTAAAATATGCACATATTTTAAGAAACCAATAATGAGGCAAACCTAATTAAGAAAGAGATAATTATGCCTAACAAAAAACATTAGCAAATCATGTTCAGAGATGTATATTAGGATGTTTGCCATGATTTTCATGTACAATAAAATAACTGTGCATTGTATGCTTTAATCCTTGGATAATTAAGAATCACTACATTAAGCTTTTAGAAAGAACATCACTATTTGAGCATTTGGCTTTTACTCTGTGTAGAAAAATCTTTTTTCCTTCCATTCTTGATGTGTATGACCTTGGTAAGAAAACACCCTACAAATCTTTCTATGGTATCATCACATGGGTGAAAAAGTGAAATAATTATCCACCTATTTTAGATTCTAACACTAGCATTCACATATTTTTACGACATCAAAAAAAAAAAAAAAAAAAAAAAAGATGTCATGCCCTCCCATTGAAAATGGCTTTGCAAGCAAAGGAATTCATGTGCTTCAGAACAACCAAAAAATTAAAGAAGAAACTTCTCTGGAATAAGAACACAGTGGCAACTCCAAAAAGCAAAATACAAAGCACACCTAAGCAATGGAGGGTGGTGACATACCTCTTCCTAAGCTAGTGGAAATGGGTTTTCCTATAAGCTCAAGGCAGAAGCGACCTCTGGAGAGGCCCATCCCAGCATTAGGGCAACTAGGAGAGGTGTAGGTCTGAAGGGGGTGATTTGAGGGAATATAATTGGGAGGCAAGTTAAATTGCAGAAGATGCCCCAGAATGTCCCAGGACATACAGCTCACACAAACCCTCCTTACACCTGCCGCGGTGTTACCTGTGACCTATACTTAGAGGAGGGAGCTCACCAGCAGGAAAGCAGGAGATGACACAGTCCCATCGCCTGCTCTAGGCTAAAATCTAAGGCAGGACAAACTCACACGGCAAAGACGGTAACCTGTTTGGTGAGAAGACTTTTAAAACAGAAATCCAAACGGAAACTTCAGATTATCCCAGTTTACCTTACCCTTGCCCCATGAGCAAAAATGAAGATGAAAAACAGAACCCACAATGAAACAGAGAATTTTCTCAGGCAAATAGTTCCCCATCTCTGCTGAGAAATTTTAGATAAAAGAGCTCATAAACAGAGACAACTTCAAAAATGTGTGTGTATAGATATATACAAAGGTATATAAATATTATATATGCCATAAATATATATATATGGCAGAGATCAGATAAAAAAATGAAAATTTTATTTTCCAGATGAAGACATTAGGAAGAAATAGGTGAAATAGATACAACTAAAGTCACGATAAAAAATAAGGTAGACAGGATTAAGTCACCATGAAAGGGAATGGGGGAGTGGCGGGGAGACAACATACATACAATTGGTGCTTTGGAAGAAAAGCATGCAGAAAAAGACTCCAAAATAGGTCCCACTGGTGGTCAAGAAGGAACAAATCAACACCTAAATGATCTATCCTGTCACGTCTACCACACTGACAAAAATGTTTAAGTCCTACAAACAGTGGTTATTGGCAAGCCTTTGGAGCAGTGGGAGTTCCATCCACTGCTGCAAACATCCACAATGGCATTACCCACTACGGCTGCGGACAGACACAATCCACAACTCGGGGACGCCACTGCCAAGACATGCCCAGCAATGGTCCACATGCTGACACGCATCAGAATACATGCATTGATGCAGGACAGCTTTTTTTATAATAGCCCAAAGCCAAGGCACCTGGGTGGCTCAATCTGTTAAGCCTCTGACTCTTGATTTCAGCTCAGGTCATGATCTCGAGGGCGTGAGACTGAGCCCCAGGTCAGGCTCTACATTTAGTACAAAACCTGCTTGAGATTCTGTCTCTCCTTCTCCGTCTGGCCCACCCCCTGTCTGCTCGTGCTCTCTCTTTCTCAAATAAATAAAGTCTTGAAAAAAAAAAAATTGCCCCAAACCAGTAACATCCTTAAGCCCGTGAGTAGAATGTGCATATAGTTTGTGAAATATTCATGCAGTGGACTACTATACAGCAGGAGTCAGCAAACTTCTTCTGCAAAGTGCTAGGGGGTCAGTATTTTCCACTTGGAGAGCCTCTGCTTTCTAACGCAGCTACTCCACTCTGCCACAGAGCAGAGAAGCAGCCAAACACCAGAGAAACCAATCAGTGTGGCTGGTTCCAATTCAACATTATTAGTGGGCAATGATATCTGAATGTCCTGATTTTCCTGGCACAGATTCTTTTTCTTCAGATCTTTTCAGTCACTTAAAAATGTAAAAAAACAAAAACAAAAATAAAAAGGTAAACACCATTCTCAGCTTGCAAAAGTGAGCAAGTTCAAAAATACGTACCAAAAAAGGAAAATCTTAGGATATCAATATAGCAGAAGCATTTAAATAAAATCCAACATTCTTGTAAGAACTCTTAAACTTGACAAGAACTTCCTTAACAACCTCTTAGATAGGGGAACTTCCTCAACATGATAAAAAGACATCTACAAGAAGCCTACCGCCAACATCATACCAGATCCTTAGCCCCTAAGATCCTGAACAAGGTAAGAATGTCCTTTCCGCAACCTTGGCAACAGCCCACAGGAAGTCCTAGATATAACAATAAGGAGAGAAAAAGTCTAGGACTTGGAAAGGAATAATACCATCTTTGCTCACAGAGGACATCACTGTCTATACAGAATATACCAGAATGGAGGGGAAAAAAAACCCTTCCGAGAACTAATAAGCCAATATAGCAAAAATACAAGGTTAATACATAAAAGCCCATTGCTTTCCTATATACCAAAAATGGACAATTATAATCTGAAATTTACAAAAAATACCACTTAAAATAGAGATATGCTGTGCTCATAGTTTAAGCAGACTTAATTTCATTAAGACATCAATTCTTCCCAACTTCACCTATAGATTCAATGGCATCTCAGTCAAAATCCCAGCAAAGTCTTCTGCAGATATCAACAAATAGCTTCTAAAGTTTATGTGAAAGAGCCAACACAAAACTGAGCACCAAAATTTAGGGACTCACAAAACTCAACTTCTGTAATTACAAAGCTACAGCAATCCAGACAGTGCAGAATTAGCAAAAGGACAGATGCATGTATCTATGTAACAGAATAGAGAGCGTGGAGCTACATCTACACAGTCGACTGTTCTTTGACAAGAAGCAATGGTAATTACATAGTGCTTTCAACAAATGGTGCCATCAGTATGCAAAAAAAGGAAAGAAAAAGGAAGATAGAGAGACTGATCTTAAACCTTTCACAAAAAATATTTCAAAATGGATCTTACGTCTAAATATAAAAGTAAAAAACCCCTAGAAGATAAAATAGGAGAAAATCTAGGTGACCTTCGATTTGACCATGAATTATTAGATGTACCACCAAGAGCAGGATCCATGAAAAAAAGACACGTTAAGTTAGATTTCATTAAAGCTGAAACACTCTGTTCTGCAAAGGACACTGTTCAAGAAAATGAAAAGACCAGCCACAGACAAGGAGAAAATATTTGCACAACACCTACTGGTAAAGGAACTGTATCCAAAATAAGTCAAGAACCTTTAAAAATGCAAAAATAAGACAATTATTTTTTAAAATGAGTAAAAGATCTGAACAGACATCTCACCAGAGATTTACAAGTGGCCAACACAGAAAAAATGTTTAACATCATGTGTAAATAAAGCATATATATAGTATGGGTTCAGTTAAGCTAAACTTACCACCAGTATTCGTGGCCTGAAATGGTACAGACTTTATTATAAAGAAAAGCTAGGGACTGGTACCACTCAGTCAGGACAAAGACACCACCTTGGAAAGATGGAGGTGAGAAGTGGAGACCAGGGAGCGTATGGGAGGGCGGATAGGTCCTGTGTCTTCATCCAGGTGGTGGATACTTGGGAATTTCCTTTATAAACAATTCTTAGAACTGTACATTTTAGTTCTATTCCATTTCCTCTGTTACATGTTACACTGAGAAGACTAAATATTTTAAAGATGTAATGAAAGATTTGATTTCCTGAAATTAAAAAGTAGCCACATCAAGAGGACCCGCTCTACCCCAAGAAAAAATTCTGAAGCATTAACATCAAGACAATACACAGGGGAAGTTCACCGGACAATTTTCTAGGCAGAGAAGCAAGTTGCATTTGTGGGGAGGAAGTAAGTCAAGTTGCCTTTATTTTCCTCCAAAGTAACCCTTTAAAAAGGCAGGGTAGGGGGTGGGAAGAGTGTAGACCTACTTCAGTTTATAAAATAATTTCTATCTACCTTTCATTTATATTATGCCTGGAGAGAGATGTAGAAGGTTCATAAATGTGAATGGTGTTTATTTCTGGAAAACACAATCTTGGCTTCCCCCCCCCCAACTTTCTGGGCTGCTCAGGAAATCAGAGAAAAAAATTATGATAATGTGCCATTTTTACAAAAACAATGAAGTCGGGGTGCCTGGGTGGCTCAGTTGGTTAAGCAACTGCCTTAGGCTCAGGTCATGATCCTGGAGACCTGGGATCGAGTCCCACATCAGGCTCCCTGCTCCGCGGGAAGCCTGCTTCTCCCTCTCTCACTCCCCCTGCTTGTGTTCCCTCTCTGGCTGTGTTTCTCTCTGTCAAATAAATAAAATCTTAAAAAAAACAAACAACAATGAAGTCATTTTTCTTGGGGCGAGGAGGTAGGCATATCACTTTTCACTGTGATACAGTTTGAAGTCTGGACTCAAAGCTCAAACTGAGTTGGAATTCAGGTCTGCCTTTGACCCATAAATAAATTCAACTATTAACCATGATTTACACAAACTCTTCTTTTCTCATTTTTTTCCTTTAATTGTGCCATCTTCAGGTCATCATAGATACTAGCTATCACCCAGAAACAAATAGAGAAATTTGGCCAGCAAACAAAGAAAATTCACCCACTGGGTAATTAGTATCCAGATAAAGTCTTTTGCCTTTGTTACCATCGATCCTCACCTACAGTTTCAAAGTCCTGGGGCAATCAATGAAAAATCCTAATAATTCATCTTCGACATTTATGCTGTGCTTATCAATGGCAGATATCAATCTAAATGTTTTATACACATGGACTCAATATTCACAACATCCCTAGAAGGTAGAAGTTTTGACCCTCCTCCTTCTACAGATAAGAAAACGGAGGCCCAAGGAGGCAATGCAACGTGTCAGAGCTAGACAAGTGGCAAGTGGAGAAGCCAAGGAGTCAGCTTTTTCATCGGGGACTATCCTCAACTGTGTAGTCTTGTCTCAAGAGAACACTTGAGATCACCACGCACTGTCAGTTGAGCTCACTTCCCAAAGCCTCTCCAGCCTCATGGGGCATATGTGCGGTGACATCTTAGCCACCCACCCACTGGCCATACGCTGCGGCTGACTGTGAACCCGCCTCACCAAAATTCCAGTTCAATGCTAAGGGGTGCCTTACCCTTACCCAAACTGGGTCATACATGATCAGGTCACATTTATGAGAATGCACTATTTTTGGGTTTTCTATTTTCAATTATTAGACTTTGCTCCTTCTGTGTCTGAGTTGAGGCAAGAAAGAAAAAAAAAATCACTTCAACAGCAACTTTTTTATACTTGATATAAATACTCTTTAATATCCAGTCATTAAAAGTGCATTAGTCTCTTTTCAAGGGGTTCCTAGACAGCATAATAATAAAAATTTTAAGAGGCAGCTCAGTCCCTGTTTGGCCTAGATCCTAGAGTCTGGGTATTCAGACAAAATCAGCCATCTCCCCCTCTTCCTCCAACCTCCTCGAAAAAGGCAGTTCCTAGAGAACTTTTGTTTGAAACATAGGTAATTTTAGCTCCAGCTCTTGGCAACACAAAGAACTTGCTATCAATCATAGCCAAATCTAAGCTCTTCATCAAGCAAGAATGTGGGTCCCAGTTGTTACTGGAGCACCTTGCTGCCGCAGCCTCCTGAGCTTCAATCTACAAGGCGAGAATGAAATATAGGTAAATGTAAAATATTAACCTAATACCCTGATGGCAGGCAACAGGGGCCCAGACTAAGCCTCTGAGCTTGAAACTGAAATTCTGGACACGCTCAAAGCACATTCAAATGCTTATTTCTTCTTTTTATAAATGGTAGTGACCAAGGTAATTTATTTAGTTGTCAGCTGAAAAAGGTGTAGAGTCCTACCCAAGACTGCAGAGTCAGTCGAGAGGTATTCCCCTCTTGCTCCCTTGATTCTGTGTCACATCATCTTTACACTCACTTGCAGTAGGAGGCTTACCATTTCCTAAGCTGCTGAGGTTAAAATGACTCAATAAGGAGCTAGGATGTGAAGAAGATGGCTACCTAACTGTCAAAGCAACACAAGATCAGGCACCCTCTTATTTCTCCTTTGAGGGAAGGAAGCGACCTAGCACTTACCACCTGCTACTCTTGTCTGCTACCTGTTAGAAGGGAGGCTCTGAGAAATGAAATAAGCTGTCCCCTAGAATACGGAGCTTAGGGAGAAACTAGACCCAGAATCTGCAGGGTTCTGAATTTCCATGGTTTAATTCCACGGAATTAAATTAATTCCATGGAATCTTCCACAGTTCCGAATTTGTGTCCCACCTACCATATGGGATGCTCTCGAGAGATTTACTGGTCGAAGTTCAGACTGCTCACTGAGGGAGCTGGGAAATGTGCAGCTGCACACAGAGGAAGGTGTTTCTTGACATCTACCAGGAAAGGCTAGGTTTGCTACTTTCTACTTTTGTAATATACATAACTGTATCCGCAAGATACATATCTAGAAGATCTTCCTTGTTCTCCTCCCAAATCCACGTTATATGTTCCCTTTCAGTGTGAAAGGCACAGAAAAGGATTCCTTCCCCTGTCAAACACAAAACCACGGTAAGATTCCCTACCCCATTCTAAATAGACTGCTATTCAGCAAGAATAATTCTGGCATGGAATCACTGGTAGGGTTCAGTCAACCAGCCATTCCATAAACATTTATCCAAAGTCGTACCTACACCCAGCGTTGATACATTGAGATAAGAGATGGTTTCTGTCCTCAAGAAATCAGAATTAGAATCGGAAAGATTGGTGAAAAATAATGACAAGAGATAAAGGCTCTGGGATGCTACAGCAACCCAACAATGGAGCTTTTGGCACAGAACAGAAAGACAGAAGAGTAGCCAAGGATTCCAGGAGAGGATTCCACCAGGAAGATCCAGAAAGTGCCCAGAGACAAGTGGTCAGTTATGATGGAACAACGTACCATGGAACGTACTGGAACGGGGGGAGCAATCCGGAGAGGAGGTCGGAGAGCTAAGCTGGGTCCAGATCAGGCAGGATGGAAGTGCCATTTACAACAAAATATTTCATTCAGAGGCACAGTGCTGCCTGCAGTCATTGTGTTAGCAGGGAACTAATATGATCTGATGAACATTCTAGGAAGATCACTCTTTTTTTTAAATATTTTTTTTATCTTTTTTTAAAGATTTTATTTATTTGACAGAGAGAAACACAGCCAGAGAGGGAACACAAGCAGAGGGACTGAGAGAGGGAGAAGCAGGCTCCCTGCCGGGCAGGGAGCCCGATGTGGGACTTGATCCCGGGTCTCCAGGATCATGACCTGAGCCGAAGGCAGTCGCTTAACCAACTGAGCCACCCAAGCACCCCGGAAGATCACTCTTAAATTAGAGCAGAAGGGAATGGGGAGATATGAAAGATTAACAGAACACCTGCGCACATGGCCCAATTACTTGGATCTGAGCTAAGAGTGATAAAAGACAAGGAAGATAGAAAACTATTTAGGAGAATAAGTTGCTGAATTTATTGGCCATCTAGGATGATGGACAATAGGGGGACTAGGGTAACACCCAGTACCCCAACCAGAACAATGGTGATACCTTTACTGGAAGGACAGAGCTGGGCAAAAAAAGATAATTCTGGATACTTTTCCTTAAGTGTCTCTTTAAACCATGGTTGCTGTAATTCTAATACTCCTTGTAGTATGGCACCCCTAATTAAAATTGCAATATTTACAATGTTATTTACAATGACATCCACAGGATATTTTTTAAGTAATTTAAAGAATAAACAAATGGCTTGGCCCCAGTCTCCAGAATACAGAAATGCAGGCAAAAATGCATGTATCCAAGGTGAAGAAATAAAGCAGTGACTACATGAGTAAGAGAACCCGTTTCTGCAAATGCAAATCCACAGCATGGCCAACATGAGGATGAGTCACACCTCAGTGGGTTACCTCCCCCAGCGGAAACCCACACACTGCTTCCCAAAAGACGTTTGGAGTGCAAGTCTACGTTACCTTCCACTCATTACCCTAAAGGAACACTTATCATTACAAATGTTGACAGAAGATGAACTCTAAATTCTAGTTTTAGTTAGAGTTCATCTAGATTTAGAAGACCGAGGGAAGAGTAGTAACCTCTAACTGGAATGCCCTCAGGGACAGTCAGATAATCAAGTCAGTAAAGCAGTTTGGACACAATGTAATAGGGAGCAAAAAGGATGGCGAACAGAACCAGTCTGCCCTCTTTGTTTATTTGACAACATCATTGCAAACTCTTTGTATGATTAGCCTCCCAAGAAGAAGAGAGGCCCTTCCTCCTCTTTCCATCTTGCTGAACTTGAGATTGCTCAAGCCAGTAGAATACAAGAAAGTGACACCATATGATCTCTGAGAGGTCAATTGGCTTTTGCCTTGTCCAGCTCCTTCATCTCAGACCACCGAGGCCCCCTTCATCTCGGACCACCGAGGCCCCCTTCATCTCGGACCACCGAGGCCCCCTTCATCTCGGACCACCGAGGCCCCCTTCATCTCGGACCACCGAGGCCCCCTTCATCTCGGACCACCGAGGCCCCCTTCATCTCGGACCACCGAGGCCCCATGGTGGAAGGCGGACCACCCTGAGGCTGCCACGCTGCAGAACACATCTAGAGAGAACACATGGAAAGCCTAGATGCTGAATACAGATCTGAGAGATTCCCAAGGAGCCCCGAGCTCGCCTGGCCCGGGCACACATGTCAATGGCACCACTCCTCCAGATGACTTTGGCTCCCCAAATATAAGTCTCACCAGCTGAGGCCCTAGCCACTGTGGACTAGAAACAACCCACACCCACGATAACTTGTCCACATTTCCAACTCACAGAGTCTGTGAACATAATGAAAGGGTTGGCATCTTACAACGCCTTGGGCCAAGATGGTTTGTTACACAACAGGAGGAAACTAGACCCCTCGAGGGAAAGCTAAGCCCTGTTCTGTTCTTGCTGATGCTGACCTGCGGGAGCAAAGGGCCAGTGTCTGGAGACTACCCCATTAATTACAAGAAGTCAGAAGCTTAGATTTGTCGGCAATTTTTTCAATCGTTAGAACACCAGGTGCGTCAAACATGATTATGACTGGATTTAGTCCTTGGCCCACAAGCTTGCAACTCTTCACATAGTCTATAGATTCTCTGAAGGCCAGGAGATGCACCCTTGACATCGGTCTCTTTCAAAGAGCACAGAGACAGTGGTTCAGACCACCTCACCATCATTACTCTGCACCGGACCAGCTTTGGTTACCGCTCTTCCTTGGTTAACACCAGGCAAAAGTCAGCTATAGGGAAGGCCGAGTAATTCCCCATAATATTCCTAAAAAACACTCCAGGATTTTCTTTCATTTTAGGCCTCTTAAAACAGATTAGAAGGTCCTAGGCTAACACCTCAAGCCAGAGTGAGGACAACAAAAGCCAAGGACAAGTCTAGAAGTCATTAATAGGAGCTCAGGAGGCACAGCTGGGATCCAGGAACCCACAAGGCAGACTAGGAATTCAGTGGTGGAAACAAAGGTGAGAACGGAGCCTAGGACACAAGAGAAGCTCAACAAAATATAAATGTTTAAATGAATGGCTGGATAAGTAACCATGTCAACAAACAACTTGTCTAACCTCCCCTTACACTGCATTGTGGCACTTCCCAAAACACAAAACGCCAACCTAATCTAGCTTCACGTAACCCCTTAAACTGATATAAATTGCTAAGTCCCTAAAACAGAAGTGACCAATTCTCCCAAGCTTCCATACTCTATTAGGACCAACCAACACAGGTCGTTCATTACAGTGCACTACAGATTAAAACCTTTGCCCCAAATAAAAGTTATTAAACAACCCAAAAAGGCCATTCTCATTGAAACTACTTACCAGCGAGTCTTATATCCAAGCCAGCATTGAATTTCAAAAGAAAGAAAAGAACAGACTCCTATTTGCATCTTTGTAATTTTTACAAAGTACCACCCAGGCCTAAATTAATCTTGCAAGTGGCTATGGTTTTGTTTGTCTGTTTTAATTTCCTTTATAAGAAGCAGAGAAAAGAAGTCACATGAGACTCTGCAAGAATATTTACTTTCAGAGAGACTGCATTCAATGAATTCGCATTCTATTTACTTTCTGTAAAATCACTGTACCGCAGCCAAAGCCCATGAAGTGCCAAGACTGGACAAGTAGATGGGAGGGAACACCCTGGAGAGCAGGAGCCAGGACTCCTAGCTGTCTGAATAAGGTTCCTTTCTCCTCCACCTCCCTTTTGCTGCATGTTCTGGGTGAGCCTGGAGGACAGCAACTGGGAAGGTTGCTGTCATCTCACTGTGGAAGCTTCTGAGTCAAGCTGAGCTCAAGAACATTGGTTGACTTCACAACAAAGCTTCACCAGGAGCCCAATAAATTCTAGGATTGTACTCATCAGACCAGGCTTTTCTTGATTTACATTAACCTAGGATTCCAGGAGCTGTGACTGCAGGGGAGTGAAGGGTCCTGTCTTGCTGTAAGGTCTCCCACTGCTCCGAAACTCTCTGCTGTGTCTTCGGTGATTTCGGTAGCTGTTGGTACAAGATGAGGCATATGTTTGTGTGTCTGCATGTGTGTAAAACGGGGAGGAGACACCCAGAAACAAACTTCATTTTACAGATAAAAGTAGCAATTTTTTCTGAGCTAGTAAAATTTAGTATCTTGAATACTATTAAAAACTAGCTCTTAAAAACAAACAAAC